>JAHKKF010532507.1:2933-31448 GCA_019740295.1 Labeo calbasu
GGTTTTCCCAGATCGCATCACGAATATATTAAAAAAAAAAAATATATATATATATATATATATATATATATATATATATATATATATATATATTAAAATGTAATATTTCACTATATTACTGTTTCACTATATTTTTGATCAAATTAAAGCAAATGTCTGTTTGTGGATGTGTGGTTTAGGTATACCCTACGTTGTGGGGACAAAATGTCCACACAAAGATAGCAATATCCAAAATCCTTGCACTTTTTTGATCCCTATGAGGAAACAAGCTTATTAATCATATAGAATGAATGTTTTTAAAAATATATTTGTGTGAGGGCTAGTATTAGTGGTAGAGTTAGGGTAAAGGGATAAAAAAAAAAAAATACAGTTTATACATAAATAAACCATTATGTCTATGGAATGTCCCCTTAAAACATGGCAACCCAACGTGGGTGTGTGCTTGTGTACCTGGTATTTATCACGTTATGGGGACCAAATGTTTGCTCAGGACAGTGTTTAGGTCCCCATGAGGAAACAGGATTATAATTCATGCAGAATGAGTTTTTTTTTTTTTTCTTCAGAAAGTAAAAGTGCACAGTCTCCTGTGAGGGCTAGGTTTAGATGTAGGATAGGTGTGGGGTATAAAATAAACGGTTTGTACAGTATAAAAACCATTACGCCTATGGAATGTCCCCATAAAACATGGAAACACAACATGTGTGTATGTGTACTTGTTCTTGCTACATTGTGGGGACCAAATGTCCCCACAAGGATAGTAAAACCTGAAATTTTTGACAATGTAAAAAAATGATTAAAAATAGCAAATGATGTTTATCTGAAAATGTAACAATGCAAACATGTTTTCTGTAAGGGGTAGGTTTAGGGTTAGGGTTGGGTTAGGGGATAAACAATATCAGTTTGGTCAGTATAAAAACTATAGAAGTCTATGGAAAGTCCCCACAGTTCACAAAAACAAACGTGTGTGTTTGTGTGTGAACTGTCTAATCTATATCATTTTTTTTTCTCAGGTACTCGTAATGTCCACTAGGCTGCTGAGACCTTCCGATGTCCCACACTTACTCTTCAGCGCTGACAGGCTCAAACCTGACATTGGAGTGTGAAGAAACTGAACACACACAATTCTGGGTGTTTAAATCAATGCTTTCTGACATTGTTTGCCTTTGGTCTGAGTTTCAGAGGTATTTGATCCAAAAAATCATGGTTTAAGGAATATACAGAACATGCTTCTGTTCCTTTTAAATACCACAACATCCCATTCCAATATTTTCACATTTTGTTGTGTATGACCAAAGACTCTATCTAATCATTTTCCCTTCAAGTCCTCTCTTTAAAATAAAATCTTTGTGGTTGGCCTTATGCTCATGTGTGCAGTTAATTTTTGCAAAAACAAAAAATTTCGAAACAGCAAAACAGTCACATTTCGCTCCGATTTTTCAAGCTGTTGGCAGATAAAGCGCATTCTCCAGTTCAGTTCTTACAATCAGCCATGTGTTGATTCTCACAAGAGCTTCCCTCTTCATCCTTCACTCACTTCTGGGCTATTGGAGAAGTGACAGATGGGAAGAGGGCAGAGGTCAAAAAGGGTGGCGACATCCTTTAGAGCAGCCCTTTCTGTTCTGCCTTCACTTTCTCTTACACACACATTTACTTAGCCATCAATAAAAGGGGCATACTATACACCTCAAATGTTTTTATATAACAAAGCTAAGTGTAAAAACCAATTACCAAAAATAAATCTAACCCTAACTTTTTGAAACTTTAGAATGATGTGTTTCTAAAAAGATGTTTTGTCAGTAAAAACGTTCCTATTCCTCAAAATGTAGTTAATTAAACACACCGTAATCTTCATGCTTATATGTGCATATTTTTAACTCTTATGAGATATGAGTTTGTGTTTCACATTTGCCAAAACTATTACCCCTGCAGGTGTCTGACAAAGGTGCTAAAACACCTGAAATCAGTTACGTTCCTCTAAATTCAGGGGGGGGGTTGGGGTTTACACGTTTATCCTTATATATGAACATTTGACTTGTTAAATGTATATTTAGGGTGTTGGTAGTTTTATTGACTGTTTACTGTGTGGAAAATGTCAGCATTAAAACTATATAGTAAAACATAAACTAGGAATGCTTGCTTTATATACACCACTAAGATTGTTTTTAAAGTAAGTCTCTTATATTTGCTTTTATTACATCTGTGACACTGGACCAGTCGTAAGTAGCACGGGTATATTTGTAACAATAGCCAACAATACATTGTATGGGTGAAAATGATGTTTCATTTAGATATTTTGTAAATTTCCTACCGTAAATATATCAAAACTTAATTTTTGATTAGTAATATACATGGCTAAGAACTTCATTTGGACAACCTTAGAGGTAATTTTCTCAATATTTTGATTTTTTTTTTGCACCCTCAGATTCCAGATTTTCAAATAGTTGTATCTCAGCCAAATATTGGCCTATCCTAACAAACCATACATCAATAGAAAGCTTATTTGTTTAGGTTTATGATGTACAGATTTCAAAAAATTGACCCTTATGACTGGTACATTATAATATATATAATATATTAAAAATTATAATTGATTCCTGTGATGCAAAGCTGAATTTGCAGAATCATTACTCCAGTCTTCAGTGTCAGAAATAATTTTAAGAAACATTCTTATCAATGTTGAAAACTCTTGTTGCTTAATATTTTTGTGGAAACCATACCATTTCTTTTTCTTTGATGAATAGAAAATTCTGAATGCAAAATTCAGCTAAATGAAACTTTATATTTGCAGCTGAGTTTAAACAGAATTAATGAGTTGTATGAAATGATTGGGTTGACAGTGTGCTTAAACATTCAGACACAATGTATTTTTGTAAAAACATCTCTTTATTTCCAACCACAATCAAATAACATAAATAAATAACTCTGAGCTTTAGCCCTTTGGCTTTTTTAAAGTGCATTTACACAAGAAAAATCTCTTCTACTCCACTATAGAAAAGTGGCACAAAGCACAGTTATACAAAACCAGGAGAAACATTCTGGCCTTGTACACAAGAGTAGGACTGTAAGAGATACACACACACACTCTCTTTTTATACGCTTAGCTTGAGTGCCTTGTCCTTTAACAATGCCTGCATTCAGACCGTAAAAGCCTTGACCACAAGAAGGAACAAAAACTCACTCTCTCTCCCATGCCTTTCAGAAAAGCAATTCTTAAAATAGTCTGTTTCGCAGCCTTCACCGTCTCTGTTGCCAGGAGAACGTGTCTTAAAAGTTCACAGGTAAGGCAGAGTGTTAATAATAGTGTGTTTCCAGTCCGTTTTCAGTCTTTGCACTGTCCCTCTTTTAAGTCGCTACGACCACGTCTCCCAGAATCCTGCTGTGTCCACATGGATATAAGTGACAGGAACACAAGTGTCCACCAGCACTGGGGCAGTCAAGTGAAAATGTAAGACTTCACCAGACTCTGTTTGTTTGTTTTTCAGCGACCATGACGCAATCAGAGGTCTAGTTTCAGGGGCCTCTGTTTGGAACCGGTCTGCTGATCAACAGATCTCAGGAACTTCCAAGGAGCAAGACCTATACATTCAGAGAGATCTTCTCCTCTCCTTAGAGCTTCCGCTCTCACTTTTTTCTGCTTCTCCTACTACTATTCGAACCCTTTTCACACCGAAGTGACGGTCCGGACCTTGGCGGAGAGCACCTGTTTGAAGCGCCTCTTCAGGTCCTGCATGTTGGGGGATTTCGGGCGGGGGATGAGGGGAGATCTTTTCTTCTCTGTTCCAGATGAAGCTGCATTGACGGGGGTCTGAGGCTGCTGCTTGGCCAGATCTACACACAGTCTGTGGAAGGCACCATGGACCTGGTTGTAGTCTTCACTGGCGGATACCTCGTAGAAGGAGCAGCCCAGCGCTGAGGCCAACAGGGGACCTTCTTGAGCATCTACACGCCTTACGTGGAGGAGATCAGCTTTGTTGGCCACCATGATGATTGGCAAGGACCTATCCGTGTGGGTGCGGACAACAAGCTGGTGGAGCTGGCCAATGACATCAAAGCTTCGGCAGTCGGTGACGGAATAGACCATAACGACGGCGTCCGCCCACTGGATGGAGCGAGATACCTGGTCAGTGCAGCTCAATCCATTAGCATTCACCTGAAAAAAAAATACAGACATTTGTCAGTTATGCAACACGTTTGGTTCAATTACTGAATAGTGTGAGCTCTTTGGGTGATTAAGGGTATAGCAATGCTGAATGGGAAGCTGGAAAAGTATCATTTGCAGTTGGCTGCGATTGTCGTTACACAAAACTGGGGAGGTTTAGTCGGCTAGACTTACAGAGTCTTTCACCCTAGTCCGAAAAGAAAAGGCATTCTGCGGTTTTGGACGACTGCCCGTTTCAGGAAATGAGCCTTGCATGCCAAACTTGGCACTAAAATATCTGACTAAAGACATCTTGAAAGAAGTGGCCTGTAATTGAATTAAAAGCCATTCTCTAATTTTGAAAGCAGAGGGATAATTTAGTTGGGCTGGTCTACTGTAACTGTTCCGAACTGCTTATTCATATCCCTAAACCCGCTGTGCACTGCTGAAGCTGCAAAACCTCCCAACCGCTGCTACAAATATCCCACAGCGCTGCGGCGAATCATTCTTTGGAATCGGATCTTTTTATCGAACCGGCTCACAAACCCGATCTTAACGGTTCGTTCGAAACTCAACCTGAATTAGTTTTAACATAAAATCAATTGGTTTTAATATATACGTTTAATCGGCCAAATTTTAGCATTGTTCATTTAGTTTCTAAATTACTTGTTTGTATGAGCTGTATCAAATCGGTATAAAAAATTACCGTGAAATTACAATAAACGACCTTATCAATAGCACTTTCAGGGGAAAACATTACATTAAATGTAGTGTTACACTTTATGTAAACGTTTTGGAGCTTGTTATACCACGCAGAGATGCCACGCGAAGCCGTAAATAACCGCTGAATCATCTGTGAAAACGAAGTGTTCGAAAGAACCGATTCGCTGAAATAAGTCGCTTTTTTCAAAAGCTGCCCCCGTATAGGAGTGCAACAGCAGGCTTCCCGCTGGCCAATTAACCCCAAGTGTTAAACACAAACCCGGAGAAACACAAAAGAAGCGCTAAAAGACAAAGGCGAAGGTATGCGCTCTTTCTACACTTCTCATCCGTGAAGAAGCAGCGTGGGAAAGATGCTTCGAGAGCACATGACAGTAACAAATGTGATGTACAATCGCATAACGTTACTTACTTCAACTCCAGGTGTGTCTTGAACTTGAATGGCCACTTGTTCTCCATCTATCTGCACTTCTCTGTTGTACAGGTTGCCTGTAATGCAACAATGCAGACTTGAGTATATGTGACAACATCACCAATGAGTTACCGACGATGACTACTAAAATCAGTTGTTTTGGAAAGACGAAAAACAAACTTACCAACGTTTCTCTCGTAGTCACCAATAAACCGCTTAGTGAGGAAACGAACCACCAACGCTGCATAGGAACAAACAAGAAATGCATAAATACATAAATATATTTATGGCATAAAACACTAATGCACAAGAAATTATTAGGTGCAATATCATGACACGAACGTACCGGTTTTCCCAACTCCACTGCCGCCGATGACTGCGATCTTAATGACCCGGTTGGACGGGCATTCAGCGCTTGGGTACTCCGCAATGGTAGACATGTTCTGGATCAGACGCATTTTGACAAAAGAAAGATACTATCCAAAGCCTACGATTGGAAACTAGGACAAAATATCCACAGACGCCGTAAAAGCAATGTCAGAATAGAAGTCAGCCAACGGTATGCACGCAGATGTCGTCTTTGAGTGATAAAGTCGGTGAATATTTCCAAACTCCTTATCCTAGTTCAAAACACCAAGACTGTAACTTGGTTTACTGAGCCGAGAAGGGCGCTTGGGTTTATTTATACAGCCACAGAAGCGCTTGGCTCTGATTGGCTACTGCAGACAACGGTCACATTGCCTCGCCCCGCCCACCGCTTCACGCGTATGCTCGAGCTGTTTATTACCGAATAAAAAGAGACAGAGAGAAAGACAGGTGGGTTCACCCGAGTAAATGACAGTCGCCTCAGTCGCTGCGAAGCTAAATAAGATGTTGTTTTACAGAACTAGTCGACTAGCCTGTAGAAATCATTTAAAATAGAGGTTTTGAATGGAGCTTAGTGCTGTGATTACTATCGGTCAGTTGTAAATGAGTGACTTCAAACGCGTGTAATGAGAATGTTATCTAGTCTAGATGATCTCTAAGCGCTTAATGTGTCACTTGCAAAGTGTTTTTTCTTTAGCCAAGGCAATGAAAATAAGCCATTGATCAGAATCCCCAAAGAGTCGCCTCAGGACCTGTAAATCTCTCTCTCTCTCTCTCTCTCTCTCTCTCTCTCTCTCTCTCTCTTTCTCTGATTCTGATTTTTAGGATGAAGTATATAAATAACAAATAGTGTATGCACTTATGTAATATTAAATGCACACTCAAAAAAAAAAAAAAAAAAAAAAAAAAAAAATCAATAGAGGGTTTGCACTTTGCACCGTTTGGTCAGTTACCCGGATGCGCGACCATATTGGCAATAACGTTATTCGTTTATAAACAACAGCATGGATTGCACGGTTATTAATGTACTATTGAATAAGTTGTTCTGCTAATTTATGCTGTCTAAACCACAGAAAAACGTGTGGAAGCTAAGCTAAATCATATAGAGAAGGACTATATTTTTGACAATATTTTGACAAACTAAAGTTAGTATTTGGTGAAGATACATGCAAGCAGTATTAATTAAGGTATTAGCCTAATATTTCACCCTCCTGACCGGAAATGATGAGAACAAACATGAATGTTGTCAAGATTCTTTCCCTGGAAGTCCTGGTTGAGTTTGGCCAACTACAAATGCCTTTTGCTCCTCAGACATTTGTTTGCACTTATCTCCTTTTTTTGGTATAACTTTTGGCAGTCTATAGTACTCCAAATGTTTTTCTTGGTCTGACCGATTAGTACAGCCCAAAACATGACAATACTTGACCGTTTTCAGCAAAAATAATAATTAGCAAAATATGCATTTTTTATTCTATTCGGTTTACGTACAGTGCCACCAATATGGCCGATTGTTTGTGTCATGAAAACACTATTCTTTTACATTTCATGCGGCTTATTGCAGTGATAGTTTTATGTCAAAGCACAGTAAGCATTGACAGGAAAATACAAATAAATTAAGTAAAATTAATACATAAAAAATAAAAGCATTTCTGCAAAGGTAATAAAATAACAAAATATAATACCATGAAAGTAAACTTTCAGTAGGACATTAGTCAGCATTGAATATGCAGTGGCATGCATGTAATATTGTCTGTGAGCATTTGTCTATCTGCATGTGCTTATGAAATTAACCAGTTGTCATTTGCATATTTTATTTCCCGTATCACATAGGAATTTCCATGCATGCTATTGTGTTGTGCTGGTTCTGTTATGCTTTCAGTTTTATTTTCTCTTTGTTTTCCTAAATTTTCCTCAATTCTGTGAAACAGCATATTTCTATGATGATTCAGAGCTTGTTGTGCTAGCTCACTGTATATAGACTGACCATTAACCAATACAATTCAAAATGTTTGACATATTCATCCAGTGTTTACATGACACACAGTTTTGAGACTCCGTGTACAGCCAAAGGATCTGTGATTGCTTAGTCAAGGGTGTGTTTTCTTTCTTCATCCAGAAGCTCAGCCAGATAACAGACTCACACACATTCAACGGTCCTGTTCTTTTACAACCTGTAAGAAAATTACCACTTCTGAGCCCAGGAGTTCCCTCAGGAGTCTCAAACAGATTTTGGGAGTAGTGGTTTTCGATTTATGAGTACTTTAAGGTCAGTAGTTAACGTGAGACTTTCACATTTTGTTCTACAAAATAAATTACACACAGTCATGCCTCGTGTACAAATACCACGAAATGGTATTTTAAAACCATATTCGAAATTCCTGAGGGAACCCAGGTCAAGTTATCCTTTCAGATTTGCCTACGAATTGACGTCAGGACTGAACAGCTCTATTTAGTGTTCAGCTGATGGCAAACATTGAAGGAATAATTCAGCTAAAAAGAAGACTCTCTACATTGCTTGTGGTATAGTGTGTGTTACAGTGCTTGAGCATCACAGTAAGAAGTTGGAGTGTATGTGGGGATGTGTTTTGGTGTCTTCAGCATGTTCTGACTTGTCTTGGTCCCTTAATAGTAGTCGGGGGGAGTGTGTGACTTTGGGGGATGCTTACTGACATCTCAAAGAACCTACTGACCCTCCTCCCAACACCTTACAGAATGCTGAAGCCAATCTGAGTGTACTGTACTCAGAGACAGTTATTACTATAGCATGTGTTTTTTTGTGCATGAAATGTTCATGTCAGACTTCATGAGAGTAATTTACACATTGCGTAAGTGCTTTTCTCTCTGAAGTCTTCCTAATGTTTGATCTTGCAATGTTCATGTTTAATGTCATTGTGCTGTCGCGTTCGGAGGGTTTCGTCTCATCAGGTTTAGAAGATCAAAGTCTAACCTGGTTTTTGAACATGTATTCATCTGCGTGTTATAATTAATATTTTGGTCTCTCACCTACTAAAGCTCATTGACTGACTAAGCGTGTATTGTTAAAGGAAAAGCTGATTTAAAGGAATAGCTTGTCTAGAAATTCTGTCATTTACTCACTCTTATGTGTTTCTAAATCTGTCGTGTTATTGTTAATTAAAACTAAAACTAAACTATTAACAGTCATTTTTTAAATAATGGAAATTCGTCTGGAAAAAAATATTAAAAGTAGATGGAAAACGTAATAAAAAATGAGTAAACTAGAGTGAAAATTAGACATTTTGTCTTGCCAAGTATAACTTAATTTAAGCTGAATCACTAAAATCACTAAAACTAATATTGAAAACTGAAAATACTACCAGTCAAAAGTTTTTGAACAGTAACATTTTTAATATATATATTTTTTTAAATAAAAAAAGTCTCTTCTGCTGACCAAACCTGCATTTATTTGATCCAAAGTACAGCAAAAACAGTACAATTTTGAAATATTTTACTATTTAAAATAACTCTTTTCTATTTTAATATATTAAAAAAAAAGCTTTGATCACAGGAATAAATTACATTTTAAAATATATCCAAATAGAACACAGTTATTTTAAATAGTAAAAATATTACTGCTTTTGCTGTATTTTAGATTAAATAAATGCAGGCCTGGTGAGCAGAAGAGACTTCTTTAAAAAAAAAAAAAAACATTAAAAATCTTACTGTTCAAAAACTTTTGACTGGTAGTCAAAAAATGATGTAAAACCACCATAACAGCATCATAACAGTAGTTCATAATCATTTCCTAGTTTCCCAAGTCTTAGGTCATTCAAGAGGAATTTTAGTTGTTCTTCACTAATCTTGCCTGGCCATCATGCTTGACAACTGTGGTCACCATTCACTTTCACTATGTGAAAAAAAAACGTGAACATCTGCTATAAATAACTCAATTTGTGTTGCACGAAAGTCAGTCAGTCATACGGGTTTTGAAGGACATGAGGGCGAGGAAATGATGACAGAATTAACATCTTCTAAGGCTTGTTTTGCATCTGATAACGTTCTCGAAATCCGTCATCCGTCTTTCGTCCACGCTCATGCGTTAGTCTGTGCAGGTATGCTGGCGGTGGGCCCTGTGTGATTATGAGCTGGTATGAATATATGATAAGAGGAACGATGACAGGAGGCCTTTGCTGAAATATGAAACTGATGGTGTTGATTTGTCTGCGTTCAACAGGTCCTTGCAAGCTATGGGCCGTTAACACTCACATGCACAAATACACACTTTTCACAGTTCTGTTCACCACATCAGAGCCACCTAAATGAGTGTGTGTCACTTAAGCCGTCTGGTATCTGTTTAGTGAATTTGAAAGGAAACTGGTATTCATGTAAATGTATTCATTTTGGTCATATAACAACATTGTTGTTGTTTTTTCCCAAAAACAAATTGAATATTTCTGTGCCATATTTTAACATAATGATATTTTGGCCTAGGTGGCAGGACGATAGCCAGGTCCTGAGAAAGGAGAAGAAGATGCAGTGGAGGAAAGAAGAGACGGATGGTATTTGGAGCTGGGTGGATGAGGATTTTTTTTATTGAAGGTATGCAATATTATAGAGACTTTACAATTTAGAGAGGATCAAAAATGCAGTAAAACAGTGATATGGTGAAATATTATTACTATAAAAATAGCTGTTTTCCATTTTAATATATTTTAAAATGTAATTTATTCATGTGATGGCAAAGCTAAATTTTCAGCATCATTACTCCAGTGTTCAGTGTCACATGATCCTTCAGAAATCATTCTAATATGCTGATTTGCTGCTCAAGAAACATTATTATTATTATCAATGTTGAAAACAGTTGTGCTGCTTAATATTTTGTGGAAACCATGATACATGTTCTTTTTCAGGATTATCTGATGAAAAGAAAGTTTAAAAAAATTTGAAATTGAATTATTTGAAATTAAAATCTTTTGTTAAATTATAAACGTCTTTATAAGTCTCTTTTGTTAGGCTTAGGCTATGCTATGTAATTATACTACACTACCAGTCAAACGTTTTTGAACAGTAAGATTTTTAATGTTTTTTAAAAAAGCCTCTTCTCCTCACCAAGCCTGCATTTATTTAATCCAAAATACAGCAAAAGCAGTAATATTATGAACTATTTTTACTATTTAAAATAACTGTTTTCTATTTGAATATACTGTAAAATGTGACCAAAGCTAAATTTTCAGCAACATTACTCCAGTCTTCAGTGTCACATGATTCTTCAGAAATCATGTCAAAGCAATATGCTGATTTGCTGTTCAAGAAACTGTTATTATTATTATCAATATTTAAAACAGTTGAGTACATTTTTTAAGATTCTTTGATGAATAGATCAAAAGATCAGCATTTATCTGAAAAAAAGTTTTTGTAACATTATAAACTATATTTGGCATGGAATCAGCATAGTCAGTTTTTTTATTTTTGGGGGGAAGAAATGATAGAAATTAATACTTTTATTTAGCAAGGATGCTTTAAATGAATCAAAAGTGATGATAAAGACATTAATAATGTTACAGAAGATTTCTATTTCAGATAAATGCTGTTCTTCTGAACTTTCTATTCATCAAAGAAACCTGAATAAATAATAAAATAATAATAAAATAATAATAAAATTCTACTCAGCTGTTTTCAGCATAATAATAATAATAAAGATTTTTAGAGCAGCAAATCAGAATATTACAATGATTTCTGAAGGATCCTGTGACTGTGAATAATTATGCAAAAAATTCAGCTTTGATCCCAGGAATAAATTACATTTTAAAATATATTCAATTAGAAAACAGTTCTTTTAAATAGTAAAAATATGTCAAAATGTTACAGTTTTTACTGTACTTTGAATCTAATAAATGCAGGCTTGGTGAGCAGGAGAGACTTCTTTAAAAAACATTAAAAATTTCACTGTTCAAAAACTTTTGACTGGTAGTGTAATTTTCATTTTCACCAAAATAAACCCATTTTAGCACTTAGATCAATTTTTTTTTTTTTTTTTTTTACATCATAATTGTTTCTTTAAACCTGCATTTAGTGTTTAAATTTTCTTGTTTTTCTCTCAGACCTGTTAATTTTAACAGATTTACAGAAGCTTCCTCTCACGTCTGTGGAAAAGTTCCCACTCTCGTAGCACTGTGCACTTGAAGTGTCTTGTCTATAATGCTAATGCTAGCACTAGTTCTCCACTTACCGTCAACGCTAATAAGCCTGTGTTAACTGTTAGTATGCTGTCTGATAACAAAAGGCCCAGGTGCTGCACAACAGGAAGCGTCAATACACTCGTCAGAGGTGAGGAGAGAGTGCGATGTTAAGTTATTTAACATGTTGTTGAGGACATGTCCAATCAGGTCTTTCATCTAATTGTCACCTAGTTAGCGTAGTGTGAGGTGGGCATGAATGTGTGTGGCCTTGTGTATTTGCTTATGATCTTTAATATGCAGTTTCAGTGTCTGTGTGTATTTGTTGGACAGGAGCGCAGGTTTACAATTGAGCTGAACCCACATGGAGCTTGAATTTGATTGACTTTTTATACTGCTGTTTAAAAGTTTGGGGTTGGTAAGATATTTTAATATTTTAGAATGCATTTTTTTTGGTTTAGAATACAGTAAAAATACAGTAAAAATATATATATATATATATTCTATTTAAATATATTTAAAAATTAAATTTATTGCTGTAATGGCAGGAATAAAAGTTTTCTTCAGTTTTTAGTGTCACATGATCCTTCAGAAATATGCTGATTTGATGCTCAAGAATATTTTTGTCTTTTTAGCTCATTATTCTCAGTGTTGCAAATGGCTGTTATTTGTGTAAAACGTGATATGTTGAAAACGTGATTTTTCTTCAAGATTTTTTGATAAATAAGTTCAAAAGAGCAGCATTTTTTTGAAAATGAAAGCATTTGTAACATTATAAATGTGTTTACTGATCCTTTTGATCAGTTTAATGTGTCCTTGATGAATAAAAATATGAACTCTTTAAAAAAAAAACATTGAATAGTGTACATAATCAAGACTTTTTCTACCATTAAACTAAATGTTCTCAACCTAGAGGTTTTTTATTAGTTGGAATTATTTAATATGAAAATGTGACTGTGTTGCTAGTTATTTAATACCGGATGTCCTTTTTTTGCGCTGCTGAAGTCTGACATAAAACTGTCAAGGCTGATTCACTGTTTTGTACTTTTATTCTCTTCCTGGAAAATTTCTGATTTTTCTCCCCTCTGTCGTTCTGATGAAACAATCAGGCATAAAGAAAAGTTAGCAGACACTTGACATGAAGAATCCACATCAGGAGAGCCTTGGTTGACAGGAGATGAGCAAGGAGGTGTCACTCGCACAGGGGTAACAACAGAGCTGGTGGGATTCCAGGGTCAGTAGTGAGGTAATACAGCTTCCCTATAGGGGGGCAATCAGTGAGGCAGGGGAGGATTGAGCAGTAAGGTATTAGAGATAGTATATAGAATGTGAAGTGAAGGCTACAGATAGAGAGCTTTAGCAGTATGTAGGTTAAGTGTTTGAAGTGCTGAAATGATCCAGCGTCCTCTTCAGAAAATAGAATGGACTGATTTAGATGAAATATGGACCTGCCTGGGTCTAATGCTGGTGATGCTGTGCACACTCTCCCTCACATTAACACAATTACCTACGCTTCATGTGCGTCTGCTTTTAATAGAAAAATCAAGATGTATGCCACTGTCTGATTCAAGTGCGAAAGCATTAAGCAATGTAAAATCTTTACTGCTAAGACGGTAGACGTCTAGAGCAATGTTCAGTATATACGCTACCAGTCAAAGGTTTTTGAACAGTAAGATATTTTATGTTTTTAAAGTCTCTTCTGCTCACCAAGCATTTATTTGACCCGGAGTACAGAAAAAATAGTTAAAATATGACATTAAAATATCTTTTAAAATAGCTATTTTCTGTTTGAATATATTTTAAAATGTAGTTTATTTCTGTGATGTCAAAGCTGAATTTTTAGCTGAATTTTACTCCAGTCACATGATCCTCCAGAAATCATTCTAATATTCTGATTTTCTGCTCAAAAAACTATTATTATTATGTTGGAAACAGCTGCGTTTAATTTTTTTCAAGTTTCTTTGATGAATAGAAAGTTCGGAAGAACAGCATTTATCTAAAAATGAAAATTATAAATGTCTTTATCATCACTTTTGATCAATTTAAAGCATCCTTGCTAAATAAAAGTATTAATTTCTATAATTTCTTCCCCCCAAAAATAAAAAAAAAAACGGACTATATTGACTCCACGCTTTTGAATATAGGTTATAATGTTACAAAAACCTTTTTTTTTTTTTAGATAAAGGCTGATCTTTTGATCTTTCTAGTCATCGAAGAATCCTAAAAAATTTACTCAACTGTTTTATATATTAATAATAATAATAATAATAAATGTTTCTTGAACAGCAAATCATTATATTACATAACACTGAAGACTGGAGTAATTATGCTGAAAATGTATCTTTGATCACAGGAATAAAATTACATTTTAACATATATTGAAATAAAAAGTGGTTATTTTAAATAGTAAAAATATTTCACAATATTATTGCTTTTGCTGTATTTTGGATCAAATAAATGCAGGCTTGGTGAGCCGAAGAGACTTCTTTAAAAAACTTTCAAAAACTTTTGACTGGTAGTGTACACCATGAAAAAGTCTAAAATTATTAAAAATATATATATATTTTAATAATCATCTTGACTTTCTGAGTTGGCATGTCAATTAAATAATTATGAGTGAAAAAAAAATTGTATTGAACATAAATTGGGCACATTTTGTGCTGTTGATGAAGAAACGCTACCCTTTTAGCATTTCCCAGCAGCACGAGAATGATAAAATACAAAGATACAACTTCAATTACGCACCTAATGAGCTTACTTTGCTCTTCATTATGTTGCATTTCCACTAAAAGTCTGTCGAGAAGTGAAAACAAGAGAGGGAAATGCAAAAATGGTCATTCATTCGAACTAAAATCACTTAAACGCACATTATAATTATGATTTCCTGTAAGTAGAGCCTTTCTAGGAGGCTCTGAACGCAGCATATGCTACTATGGCTAACTTTGCTATCCAGCAGAGGCCTGTCAATAGCACACGCTCACAGGAGCTCAAACCTATTCATTGTGACCCACAGAGAGGGCTCCTCTCCGTCTGATAGCCTAACCTCTCTAAGGGGGTCCAATCTTTTCACAAAAGATACAATCAAGTATTGAGTAATAGACCATAAGTACATTAGCGACGTTGGTTAATTTTAACTTGTTTATAGTATCCATCAGCACTCAAAATGAGTTTCCACAAACTCAGTGCCCACATTTAGCATTTTTTATATTTATATGCGTGTGTGTGTGTGTGTGTGTGTGTGTATATATATATATATATATATATGTTTCCAACTAAGTATATTTTATCATCATGTATATCTAAATATCCAAACAGAATAGTTGTAGTAGTACCTTAGCGTATTGTCACATTCACAATTAGCTTTAAGCTCATCAGAGCTACGTATAGAGCTGCAGATGCTGTTGTTTTAGTTGTTTTTGTTCTTGATAAGGGATCACTGTCAGAACAAACATTTTGTCATGCTACTGAACTACTTTTCCCACAAAACTTCCTATGTGAATGCTAAGATCCAGTGATAACTCTATTCTTCCGCGTTGTTTATCTCACTCACAGGACCGTTAGCATCTCAACAGCAATTGGAAATTCTTTCGCCTGCTTCTTTATCCCCCCTCTGTTCTGACAAAGGATGAGAGATTGTTTTTTCTCATTGAGATGTAAACACTCAAACATGTTTACTCTATTTGCATTTGTCTGCATGTCAACACACTGCAGCGGGCTGAGGATTTGAGGGGAGTAAAGTTGGGTGGGTGGGGGTGCTCATGTTGGTGGTTGAATCACAATGGACCACAAAACACACACACACACACACAGAGTGAGGAATGTGCCCTGGGCTTGTACAGTATTGTGTCCTGGGAGCTCAGCAGGGCAGTACTGCACTCACATACCTCAACAGAGCTCAAGCGTAAGATGGATTGGGCTAATAGCGCTAACCGTTTTGGAGCATCTGTCCTGACATAGCAGAAAGTGTGGCACACTTTGTATGATTGTGTGTGTGTGTGCTCAGTGTTGAGATATTCACTTTTTGTATCTGTTTGTACGCTTTTGTGTGTTTGTAAGAGAGCATTTAAACGGTTAATTCATCAAAATCGAAAATTCTGTCATACTCGCCCTCATGGTGTTCTAAACTTTCTTTCATAAAATCCTGTGAGAAATTTTGAAGAATGTGCCGGTCACTCTTTTTTCATGTGTTTACAATGAATTTGAGACTGGAGCTTTCGAGCTTTAAGAAATACGAAGATAATGTTAAAATAAAATGTTTAGATTTACAGAATTTGACATTATCGTTCGTTCATTTTGCTTTCTAAAAACTGGTCAAAAATCATTAGAATAATCAGAATTACTTTTCGTTGACAGCGTGTTGGGAAGGTTACTTTGGAAATGTAAAAGGTTACAGATTGCAAGTTACCCTATATAAAATGTAATGAGTAGTAAGAACTGTTTCGATTGCTGATTATATTTGATTACTTTTTGATTACTTTTCTAAATTTCTACTGAATGTTTTCAACTGTTATTCATTTTTAAACATTTAGATCAGGCAGGGGTTAACCTTACGGTAGGACTCAACACTGAATACTGTCAGGCTTTCAAAATTCACCATCACTTAATTATACACATTCAATTTTAAAGCACAGCCACCACAAAATTAGACTTTTTTAGACCTCTTTTTACTTTTTCTGAGGTTAAATACTAATTTAAAATCATAACAAAATAATAGCTATGATACTGTTTTTAAAATCAAATCTTTACATAGCTATGACAGGAAGCACTGGCATCTAACAATGCCTTGAGAAACAAACAAATGTTCTAAATATTTTAAAAAAATATATATATAAAATATAACCTTTTTTATAAAAAAGCAAAATACATAAACCTAAATAAAGCAATAAGCCCTGTGAGGCCATGGTTTACAGTGAATTTATAACAGCTAAGGGCCGTTTATAGGCACGACGCGAAGCCCTTAGCTGTTATAAATTCACTGTAAACTACTGCTTCACAGGGCTTATTGGTTTTATAAAATGGTTATTCCATATACGTAGGAAGTCACAAAATAAACCAGAGCAAATAAAGTGATATTAATAAAAACATTATTCTTCCACCAAATAATGTAGTTCCTCAGAAACAGTTCTGGTTGCAATAAAGGTGCATAAGGTTCAGTTTTTTGAAATGGAGATTTATACATCTTCTGAAAGATGAATAAAGTAGCTTTCCATTAAAGGTTTGTTAGGATTTGGCCAAGATATAACCATTTGAAAATCTTGAACCTAACAGTGCAAAACAATCAAAATACTGAGAAAATTACCTGTAAAGTTGTCAAAATGAAGTTTTTAGCAATGCATATTACTAATCAAAAATAAGTTTTGAACATGATCTTTATTTAGTTTTCTAATGATTTTTGGCAAAAAAGAAAAATCAATAATTTTGACCCATACAATGTATTTTTGGCTATTGCTAAACATATACCCATGCTACTTATGACTGGTTTTGTGATCCAGGGATTTCCCCCAACCCCCCCCCCCCTAAAATTNCCCCCCCCCCCCCCCTAAAATTGGTAATTAAAATATAATTACACATTTTTTTCTCAGTTTAATACATTTATTTAACTCAGTTACAAGTAAATAGTAACTCCCCAACACTGTTGACAGGCATAGCTTCTTGTTTCTCCTCAGGTTTATGCATTTAAAAGTATTTTAATTATTAATAATTTAATATTATACAAAACAGTGTTAGAATTTTTTCCAGGTAATATTTTATTTGTTTTATTTATTTTCATTTTCATAGTTGAAAATTGGGCCCAATGTACTGTTGAAATTTTCCATATTGATTTTTCACAGGTGTTTTATTGGAATCTTGCATTTGCATTGTTTTAGCGTTAAAAGAAATTTCTGTAAACTTGGGATAATGGCAGAAAATAACTTTTTTTATGAATCTTTGGTAATACTTTTATTTTAAGGAGCAGTTCTCACTATTAACTAGCTGCTTAACTAGTATGTCTAACTAGCATATTAGCTGTTAGTACTTATAAAGCACATATTATTGCCTTTTTCTGCATGTTCATATTTTAAATCCCTTAATCCCACCTCAGACCTAAACTTAACAACTAATTTATTAACTATTAATAAGCAGCAAATAAGGAGTTTGTTCAGGAAAAACTCTTAGTTAATAGTTAATAGTAAATATGCGTTCCCTATTCTGCAGTTAAGTGTTAGCAAATCTTTGTGTACATAAAAAAATACCAATGGTATCTCACAACCAATTCGTACGTATTTTACGAGGTGGCTTATTTGTACGAATTTGTAAGATTTCAGTGACGGGTGCGTTTAGAGGCGGGGTTAGGTGTAGGTCATTTGTACGAATTCATAAATACTGTGCAGCTCATAAAATACGTAAGTTTACGCTAAAATCGTTTGAATTCGTACGAGTGAAGTTGTACAAATTCGTACGAATAAGCCACCTCGTAAAATATGTACAAATTGCCATGAGATCGGGCTGGAAAATATGTAAATGCTTATATTTTAAGAGGGGGATCGTTTCTAAGGGGTTCACAATATTCAGAGGTCTGTGGCATAATAAATGTGAGAACCCTTAGTAGAGGATACTTTTATTTTTTCTAATGGTGTTTTTTGTCCCTTTCGAGGGTTGAATTTTAGAGTCCCTATTCATTGTATTTGTATGTAAAAGAGCGATGAGCACAGTCTTCCAAATTTTCCACAGAAGAAAGAAAGTCAGATTTGGAACGACATAAGGGGTAAATGATGACAGAATTAATCCTTTAAAAGTGTGCCTGATTGATATTCAGATATTAAAAGGAGCGAAATCCATAATCTATGGTGCATTTGTCATTACTTGCATGCATAATTGCATGTATTGTGGGAGGGAGAGACTGACATATTAAACACCAGGATTATCCTGTTTGCTTTTACTATGAGCTTTTACCCTGACACGTGATAGGCTGGCGGATGAAACGGATTTCCCAAGAACATTATGAAAAAAAGAGCGCTTCTACAGTACATGGGAATTGCACTTAGGAGACTCATAAAATTCTGGAAAGAATTATAATTGCTCAGTGGAAATTCTGCAATAAGTCCGAATAAACAAGAATTAATCAAAGACGCTTGCCAATGCTCTCCACTGTTTTTGTTTACAAACTTGTTTGCTCTTTCTTGATTACCTCTTAAACAGTATGTACATTTGTGCAGCATGAGAAGTATCTTTCTTTTATAGTTGTGGCGTTCCCTTATTGGTGTTTAGAAGCTACACAGCCCTTCAAAATGAGCTCGCTTAGCCATGGGGATATTTGTAATGATTAGCTCCTCAATCAAACATATTCATAAAGACAAACGAGCAGATGCTGCAACTGTTCTCTGTGCTGCCTGACTATGAGATGCCTGCAAAGGATAATATGGGATAAGATTTTTAAATGTTTCTGAAAGAAGTCTCTAATGCTCACCAAGACTGCATTTGATCAGAAATGCAGTAAAAACAGTAGTGTTGTGAAATATTACTACCATTTAAAATAAATCTTTTCTATTTTAATATATTGCAAAATGTAATTTTCAGTAGCCAGTTTTTAGTGTCACAAACCTGAGATGATGTGCTCAAAAATCATGATATGCACCAAGTACTTTCACCCTGAGAGCTCTGTTTTGATCATTCATGATAGTAATGTAGGGATCGGTCAAAGGTTATCTGTATGACACACATTAAGATATGATCAGAGACAGTCGGTTGTGCCAATGGGCTTAACATTCACACATGATCTTATGGTCGCACACTCTCAACACACTTTATGTTTTGATCCTTCTTTATTTTTCTTATGCATGCTTCTCCTTGTAAACAGAAATAATGGATAAGATGCTACACATCCTGGCACACACCCACACATAAAACTTGGTTTCTGGGACTCATATTTCAGTGATGGTCTGTGTCAAACACGCTTGTCATTGTTTCAGCCCTCAGGAGTTGATCGTCTAGCCAGCTTTTATTGCTCCGGCTGCCGAGAGACAGAGAGCGAGAGAGATGAGAGATGGGACGGAGCAGGAGGCTTTAATTGTGGAGATTTGTGGGTTACAGATGAGATAGAGTGAGACGAACGTGAGGAGAGTCATAAACAACAGGGAATGAGTGAGACGAGGGGAGGGGCGCTTTAAAGATAGAGTGGTGATGAAGGAGGAATAAAAATGAGAGCTCATATAAAGGCAGCATGAAACAACGCTTTCTGTTAACACTATGCATTTATGTTTGTAGGATATGTGCCCGTGTCCGATGTGTCATGTATCCCGTGAGAAAAACAACACTTTTGAAACAAAGATTTTGAAATGATTTGTCATGAAGAGTGTGATAAGCTTCATGTGTAGGCATTATTAAATAATTAGTTCACTTCAAGTATACAAATTTCTTGATAATTTACTCGATGTTTATGTCTTCCTTTCTTCGGTTGAAAAATAATTAAGGTTTCTGAGGAAAACATTCCAGGATTTTTTTCCCATAGAGTGGATTTCAATGGGAGTCAACGGGTTGAAGGTCCAATCTGTAGTTTCAACGCAGCTTTAAAGGGCTCTACACAATCCCAGCTAAGAAATAAGGGTCTATCTAGTAAAATGATTGTTTTGTTTTGTTTTTCTTTAGAAATTTCACATCTTTCTTTCTTCAGTCGAAAAGGTTTTTGAGGAAAACATTGTGGGATTTTTCTCCATATACACTCTAAAAAAATGCTGGGTTAAATACAACCCAGCGCTGGGTAAAATACGGACAAACCCAGTGACTGTGTTGTTTTGACCCAGCGGTTGGGTTACTACTCAGAAGTTTGGGTTAAAAATGTAACCTTCCATGTTGTCCATATTTTATTACCCAGTGCTAGGTTGTTTTCAACCCAGCAGTTTTTTGAGGTGTAGTGGACTTCAAGAGGGATCAACAGGTTTAAGGTCCAAATTGCAGTTTCAATGCAGCTTCAAAGGGCTCTACATGATCCCAGCTGCAGAATAAGGGTCTTATCTAGCGAAATGATCCGCCATTGATATACATTTTTTAACCACAAATGCTCATCTACCACTAGCTCTGCAATGCACGTCTATGACCTAACGCATTATGTAATCACTTTGGAAAGGTCAAGCGTGGTTCCAAAAGGTAGGGTAGGGTGAAAAACTCCATCCTATTTTCTTCTTCAACTTCAAAATCATCCGACATCGTTGTTTTACCTTTTTTGTAAAGGGCTTTTGACTTTCTTTGCACGTTTACTTTGTAAACACTGGGTTGGTGCTTCTGCCTACATAACTTGTGACCTTTCCAACGTGATTACATAATGTTCAAATTTGTGGACGCAGAACTAGTGCAAGACAAACATTTGTGGTTAAAAAATATATAAATGGTGGATTGTTTCGCTAGATAAGACTGAGATCGGCTGAAGCCCTTTGAAGCTGCATTGAAACTGCAATTGATCCCTCTTGAAATCCACTAGATGGAGAAAATCCTATAATGTTTTCCTCAAAAACCTTAATTTTTTTTTCGACTGAAGAAAGAAAGAAATTAACATCTTGGATGACATGGGAGTGAGTAAATTATGATGAATTTTTTATTCTGGAAGTGAACTAATACTTTGGTTCAAATATTTTTTTTATGGTTAGAAATTTTAGCAGACAGTTACTTGTAATTACACTTTTTTAATACAAACGTATAAAACTTACATTTTAACAAATAAACATTAAAAAAAGAAAGAAAATGAACAAAAAATTGACCCATAAGTGCTATCAAGTGGTAAAAGTAGGTACTGAGGGCATAATAAACATTAATCACAAGTTTGTAGGAAGGAAATAAAAGGGGACCAAATTTTTTCAAATAACAAAATCTTGTCTGTTCGGATATACCTGATTCTTTCCAGATGTAGTGGACCCGTCAGCTCTGTCAGCCATAATTTAAGAGTTGGAACTTCTTCTTTTTTTCCAAAACAAAAGGACAAGTTTTTTGGCAGAGATCAACCCTTATGAAACAAACTGTTTTTGTACCCGTGTAAGTCTCAAAAATTCCTCAGAAACTCCAAATATAATTAATATAGGACCCGGGTTAATAGGAATGTCCAGTGTATCTGAAAAAACTTGGAATATTTTGTTCCAGAAACGCTGTAATTTGTCACATAATGGAGACACTTCTGGAAATATTTTATTTAATTTACACTTGGAATAATGAAGCCTATGAAGCACTTTAAACTGAATGAGACAATGTCTTCCATTAATGGAATATCTGTGGGTGAACTACTTTAATCGGAATTTTTATGTGGATATAGGCTACCATTGCCAAACCAACCTAATCTCATGATAAAACACATCTGCTTGTCTATGCAGGGTCAGAAAGCTCTCAGATTTCATCAGAATATCTTAATTTGTGTTCTGAAGATGAACTAATGTCTTACGGGTTTGGAGCGACATGAGGGTGAGTAATTAATAACAGAATTGTCATTTTTGTGTGAACTCTTCTTTTAAATGTCTTTATTCACACAGAATTGGCTTTGATATGAAAGATTCAGTCTCGACGCATCAACCTGGCACAGCTAACAGACTAGGTGTAACTAATCGCATGTTATTCTTGTGTGTTATGTCTGTGTATTAAGTGTTTTTCCATGCTTGCTCATGACTGGCTTTGACTTGTGTGTTTGTGAAGTTTGTGTGGTTGTGTGTTGGAGTACATGAGCATAATATTCATTACTGTCTGCTGTGTGTATGAGAGAGTGTCTAGAGGAAGCCCATTTGTCAGAGACATGAAAGACAGCGCAAAGACACCACAGAGACTCAGGAGTCCTCCTCTCACTTCCAGACACAATTCAGCCTCGGCACAGTATGTTAAAACCACACAAAAAAGAAATGGTCGCAAAAATGTCTGCCATGATCATGCATATGTATGACTCATTTGTCGCAAATGGACTTCCACAGGCTTTCTGAGGATTGATATCCTTCGGTGTGTGCTTTTGTTAAACAAATGTGTCGCCTCTGGAACATTGGTTGTTCCCTTGTTTTATTTTTTCTTGTTGGGGACAAAATGAACTTTTCTAGATGAAAACATACAGGAAGGACTGTATATATTGTGTGTGTTTTATTGTGAAAGAATACTGAAAGGTTCATAGACTAAGATCCAATGGGAATACCTACATATATACAGTTGAGGTCATAAGTTTACATACACCTTGAAGAGTCTGCAAAATGTTAATAATTTTACCAATATCATACAAAATGCATGTTTTTTGTTTGTTACTGACTTGAATATGATATTTAACATTGTTTTGTTTTGTTTTGTGATAGTTGTTCATGAGTCCCTTGTTCTTTAGAAAAATCCTTCAGGTCCCACAAATTTTCTGGTTTTTCAGCATTTTTGTGTATTTGAACCCTTTCCAACAATGACTGTATGATTTTGAGATCCATCTTTTGAGGAGCCAGGGGGTGAAAACTTTTGAACAGAATGAAGATGTGTACATTTTTCATTTAGTACTGCCCTTCAGAAGCTACAGAAGATACTTACATGTTTCCCAGAAGACAAAATAAGTTAAATTTTACCCTGATCTTCAAATTCTAAAAAAGACCCCCGACTCTTAATGCATCATATTTCCTTCTGAAGCATCAGTGAGCGTTTGAACCTTCTGTAATAGAGTCTCTCAGTTGTCCTCAGTGTAAAAAGATGGATCTCAAAATCATAGAGTCATTGTTGGAAAGGGTTCAAATACACAAAGATGCTGTAAAAGAAAGAATTTGTGGGACCTGAAAGTTTTTGTTTGAAGAACAGCGGCCAGTTTAACTGTTCAGGACAAACAGGGGACTCATGAACAACTATCACTGAACAACAACAAAAAAACCCCAGCTCATTCTGGTAACAAGACAGTATTAAGAATCAAGTGTATGTAAACTTTTAAACGGGGTCATTTGTATAAATTTAACTACTATTTTCGCTTGTGGACTATATTTAACCGTCTTTTTTGTAAAATATCTATTTCAGGTCAGTACTAAATAAAAATAACATGCATTTTTTTAATGATTTTTATGATAAAATTATTTTGCAGATTCTGCAAGGTGTATGTAAACTTTTGACTTCAGCTGTATATATATATGTATATCACATTTAAGGTAAATTACTAGCGAAATAGTTTCTTTTTGCTCTAATAGTGATTACAATGGTTCCTGCTATTTGTGAAATCACAACCATGTTTCAAATGTCCTCATTCACACAGCTTTGGCAGTGATAACAGCTACATAAGCACCTAATGGCACATTGAGTGTCAGAGGGTTTCCATTAGTCAGTCTGTCTTCTCCATTTTGCTTAATTGCAGGGCACATCCCAGCTGCTCTCCGCGGGTCTTTTTGTTTTCTCTCCAGTTATTGAGGCAAATTAAACCCCACCAAGTGTGTTTTTCCACATCTTTATTTGCTCAGGTCATTTGCACTTTTCGAGCCTTCGAAGATGAATTGTCTAATTCTTTCTCTTTAACAGTGCAGTTTCTATGTGGGTGGCGAGGACTGCAGGCAGACACAGTGGGATGTGGTGAACACACCTCAAAGGAGATTTTATTTTAAATAAGGAAACACAAGGTAAGAAATGTACCACTGGGGTGAATGTGGAAGAAAATTTTCCCTCGTTATGCTAGGGAAAGAAAAGGAGGAGCTGTGCAGTGGGTGGTATAGGTCCAGAGATGCAGGTGGTCTGAGCAACTAATAAGTCCTGCTGGGAAACACCAGTTGTGAATTTACAGCAGTGATGATGAGGCAAAATTAACCTTTAGTTCTGAGTCTGTTCATGTGCGGCAGTTGTCACATGAGTCACCCACAGCTGTAAAGAGCCTGAACTTGGGAGGACGTATGTAGTATGTATATAATTACATACATATACCATTGTATGTGCATTGTTTAAACATTTAGGTTCAGTATGATTTTATATGAGAAATTAGTACTTTTGTTCAGTCAGGATGCATTAAAGGGTTAGTTCACCCAAAAATGAAAATAACCCCATGATTTATTCATCTTAGGAGTATATGACTTTCTTCTTTCAGATGAATATAATCAGAGTTATATTAAAAAATGTCCTGGCTCTTCTGGGCTTTTTAATTGCAGTGAATGGGTGTTGAGATTTTGAACGTTAATAAAGTGCATCCATCCATCATAAAAAGTGCTTCACACCGCTGCGGTGGTTAATAAAGGCCTTTTGAAGCAAATTAATGCATCTGTGTAAGAAAATATCCATATTTAAAACTTTATTTTGTTTACTTTAACAGTATGCAATTCACAATATTAACAAACTGCACACTGAAACAAAATAACCAGAACATTAACAACAACACTGATATAAGAGCTTGTGGTTTGTCTGTTAATCAGATGCGCTCTCTGCCGCTGATGTGTGCTCTCTGTGTTTTCTTTCAGAATTATCATTGACTAACAGAAAGGTTTAAAAAAATTGCATTTTATTTAAGATAAAAATAAGATCAAGACTCCCAATCACATCATGATCTATTCTGTTGTGCAGCGCTCAAAATTGTGAACAATTGTAAGCCAGTTACACCGGAAAATAACTTCTGAATCATTTTTTTGAATTGGTTCCTTAAAATGATCTATCCAAAAGAACCTTTTCGTGGAAACGAATCAGACTACTAATCATTTAGCGAGGGAGGGGCAAACTAATGGGTGCTTCTCAAACGGAAGGCTGCATTCTCAATTCTAGACGAGCTCAGTAATGACTCGTTTTCATTCAGTTTATTTTCGTGAATTGACGTCCAGCAACATTTGATGACTTAGCAGCCGATATATGCAGCCTTTGTAGGATGCAGCCTTCTGTTTGAGAGGCACCCATAGATAAGCTTTGTTGAACTGAAAATGGCTCTGAATGAGGAGTCGATTCCCCTTCATGATTCCCAACACCTCGTACAACAGTTAGCGGAAGCTAGAGATTATAATTTATAAAGTATTAAATATGGATATTTTTCTTATAAAAATGCATTGATTCGTTTCGGAAGGCCTTTATTAACCCACGGAGCCATATGTAGCACTTTTGGACTATTGGAATATTAACACCCATTTACTGCAATTATAACGCTTGAAAGAGCCAGGACAATTTTTAATATAACTCCAATTGTATTCGCCTGAAAGAAGAAAGTCATATACACCTAGGATGGCTTGTGAGTGAGTCAATCATGAGGTAATTTTCATTTTTGGGTTAACAATCCCTTTAGATTGATCAAAAGTGACAATAAATACTATTATGTTATATAGAATTATAAAGTTTTATTCATCAAATAATCCAGAAAAAAGTGTATCATGAAAATATTAAGCAGCACAATATTCCACATTGATTAAAAAAAAACAAAAAACAAAGTTTCTCGAACACCAAATCGACATATTAAGACTGCTGAAAATGTAGCTTTGCCATCACAGGAATAAATTACATTTTAAATTACAATATTACTGTTGTACTGTATTTTTGATCAAATAAATGCAGGTGTACATTAGAGACTTGTTGTATACACTATTTTAGCTGGTAACTGATTTTAGTGCTCAGAAGAATTGGCAAATGCCAATCAAGTTATTTTTGTGCAAATTTATTTTTCTAAGAAATACTGCTGTTAGACTGTTTCCACAAGCACATAATCCTTGCCATTGTTCTTTGGATTATATAATAGGTTGAAGTCAAAGAATCAGTCAGCCTGGTCTGAATTTCTTCACTGTGGTTCTTCAAAAACAACACTAGTCCAAACAATAGCTCAGCATGAACCTAACTACCTGTTTAACTGATATTTACTCATTAATACTGAATGGATAAAATCCATTACTTGAACTCTATGTCCTCTATTGTACTCTCAGATGTTGAGAAGCATGTGTTGTAGAGTGTGCTAATGGAAGAGACTCAGTAGACGTTATGGATGACTCAAGATCTAGTTTATGTAAGCATTCAGACCAGACAATATCATTTACAGTACGTCTAAGACCACTGCACTCACACTAACAGCTTCTACACATGTGGACTAGACAGACAGAAAATGTTAGTGAAACATAAACCCTCTTTCTTCCACAGTGTTCATGCGGAGACTCACACAGACTAATGCGATTACAATAAAAACAATCACGGCACAAGCTGTCCATACAGCTCAGTATTTGAATGATATATACTTCTTTGTTGTGCAGAATTGATATGTAAGTTTTGGTACTACTTCAATTCACCATTTAATGTCATAAGAAGCAAAACCAGTTGGGAAACATACATTTTCATAACCAGAATACAGAAAGTAGGCTTTTCGTATCAGTCAACTCGCATTCACAAACCCTCTTCATCTTTTCAGCATGAGGGTGGCATTGACGTCGATAAGATGCCTGAAGTGTGTGTGTGTGTCTGTCTGGTTTGCCAAGGTCACTCTTTGAATAGGTGTTTGCACGTGTGTGTCACCGGAAGTACGCTGTGCGTAGCTGAATAACAGAGTTGTGTTAGACCGCGCTGTGCGTGAAACCTTTACAAACACACCTCCGTGCACCGGGACCCTGCAGTAACGTCACTTGACTTAATCTGATGTCCACAGCATCATCGTTATCATCATAACTACAATTGCACTGTGTTTCAAGGAAGTAATTTCAGAGGGTTTTATGAGAACTGGAAATGCAATTGTGAGAGGTTATGTATTAAAAATTGTATCATTACTGTGATCTTAGGCCACCAGGATTTTGATTTTCCAAATATGTAGATAAATATATGTAGATAATATATAAATATAGATAAATATATACCTTCACTAAAATAATTAAGCTGCTTGCGCAGTCAATTACTGGTGGTCTCCGGTTCTTAAAGACTGAGGGGACTATGAGTACGTGTGAGGTGTTTTTGTGTCCCTCTGTTGTCTTTATAAAGTAGAGTTCATTTAACTGCAGCCGTTTCCTCTGACCAAGGGCTCAAGCTTTGGCTGAATCATTTTAGTTTACTGGTTCATCCTAAACACTTTCATAGCACTGGAAAGTATGATTCATTCTAATGAATCGATTCATCCTAAACTCTCTCTCAAATGTACTGTTGGAGAATCAAATTCTAGTGAATCCATTCATGCTAGACAGATTCATGTGAATTGGTTCATCGTAAACTCTCATATGTAACACTGGGATGCCTGATTCTAGTGAAATTATTTATATTAAACACTCTCATAGTGTAAGAACATTCAATTCACTCTAGTAAAATGGTTCATATTAAACTCTCATTTGTAGTGTTGTTATGAGTCATTCTAGTGAATCGTTTCACATTAAACTCCTTTATTTGTAACATAGGAGCGTTTTGATCCATTCTACTGAATCAGTTTACAATGAACTCTTGTATTTGTAGCATAAGAATGATTGGATTACTTATAGTGAATTGGTTCACACTGAACTTTTATTTGTAACATAGGAACGTTTTGGTTCATTTTAGTGAATCGGTTCACATTAAACTTTTATTTGTAACATAGGAACATTTTGATTAATTCTACTAAATCGGTTCACGTTAAACTCTTTTATTTGTAACATAGAAACGTTCTGATTCATTCTACTGAATCGGTTTCACATTAAACTCCTTAATTTGTAACATAGGAACATTTTGATTCATTCTGCTGAATCGGTTCACGTTAAACTTCTTTATTTGTAACATAGAAACATTTTGATTTATTCTACTGAATCGGTTCACGTTAAACTCGTTTATTTGTATCATAGAAACATTTTGATTCGTTCTAGTGAATTGTTTCATTCACGATAAACTCATTTATTTGTAACATA
>JAHKKF010532507.1:41322-59549 GCA_019740295.1 Labeo calbasu
AGCATATGCTGTTTTTTTCACCAGGGCTGTCGGTTAATAATGATTTGATGGATGAATTCGCTGTACGATTGGACTATTGTCGTGTCAGAAAGTGGTAATACTTTCAGTTTTACGGACGTCGCCATCTTAGATATTGCTTTTTGGTTACTTTTTGGTTATTATGGTTACTCGTTGCTGTGTGAACGGGACATTTCGAGACTCACACCTACAAGTAAATGCGGTTGTCAATCCCACAAACTGACAGTGTGAACGTGGACACGCGAAATGGGACCACAACAGTCAGGCTATATTCACACTGTCAGTTTTTGGGATTGACAACTCATTTACTTACAGGTGTGATTCTCGAAATGTCCCGGTCACACAGCAGCTTACAGATCGTCTCGAATAACGTTACTGTCTGTATGAATGTGCAACAGGAGTCAAGCCCATATTCCTTACTAGTAACCATAGCAACAGTGACCAAAGTAATAGCAAAGATGGCGACGTCCATAAAACTTAAAGTTTTATCACTTTCTGACACGACAAGAGTCTAATTGAGCCGCGAGTGCGTTCATCAAACCCTCATTAACCGGCAGCAGGTTTTATATTTGGGTGAAGTGCGTAGCATTTGAGCCACGCACAGACTGACGGGAGCGGCTCCGGTGGAGACTGGATATAAAATTTGCAGATGACACTCAGTTCAATTCTCCGTCACTGTAAGTTACCGAAACCACACATGAAAGCACGCAGCACACGTTAGATGCGCGTTTGTGCTGCAGAGACGTAAAGAATGACATGATTGACAACTAACGTTAGTTGTCCAGTCCTGTTCCGTTCACAGATCGTGTGTTGCCAGAATGCGGTTGCGAGTCCTGAAAATGTATGGGTGTGAGTTCGGTTATAAAATGCGGTTGTCACACTGTGTGTGAACGTAACCATATTAAGTACTCAAATACAGGACTGACAATTGTATTCTGCTGCTGTTGTGGCCTTATTGTAGACTATTTACATGCACTGTGTAAAGATACAAATGTATTTTGTCAGTAGTATTTTATAAATACGAATTTAATGAAAATGATGGTGATGGAATTGCATTTATTATTTAAGTTTTATGTATTTTTTTTATTTTCAAATATGTATAGAAGTAGTAAAATAATTGTTAATAGACATCAAGGAAGCAGAATCATGTTCCTCCTATTAGTGAAGAGCTGAAGTGGCTAAATAATTCATATAAGCTACATTCACAATGTTTGGAAGAACAAAATCCACAGCAGTTCATAATTATGGTCCATTACTCAATCGAGCCAATTGAAAACAACATGTACTCAGCCTCAGTGTTTCCAGATATCTTAATTGTTTATGTGTTATTCTGAAAGTGATTCACAAGTAGGCCACATCAAGCAAAAAAACGTGCCAGTCAGGAACCGCTTAAATAGACCATTGGAACATTTTGTAACATCCAACATTAGCCACATCTGCCAATCACTAGCCCTCTGTTGCAAGACATTCAAAATGCTAGTATCTTTCCTTGAACCAGTATCTTTCCGTTGTCTTCTGTGTGGAGGCAAGCTGAAGCTTGTGTTGGGTTGCTGTGCTCATGTATTTGCGCAAAACCTGTGGTAAAAAAATGTCATTGTTCACTCCCTTTGTAAAATTAAGTAACATCTCCATTAGCATAATTTTTGAAATGTAATTTCCTCTTCCGCCTGTCTATTCCTTCGATCACAATGAAATTCATAATGCACAAAAATGGTAAAAGAACCTGTCTGTGTAATTGAGCCATTAATCACTTCTGTGCCCATAAATTGCACTTCACCCTGGATGTTAGATAACCAAACTAGTGTGTCATTCAGTTATGCAGCCATCAGTCCATTCTGTCTTAATATCGTTTTCTATAGTGTCATTAGTCATACCTCCCTCTAGAAAACTTACATCAACACAGAACGAAGCATGCATGTAAATACATTATGTTGGTTTTGTAATCAAATGCACTGAGCATGAACAATGTTATTTAACATGATGACCCTTCTGTTTTCTGTATGTAGCTGAGGGTTTCTTTTGCACTGGACATACATGACAGAATGCTCCTTTTATGCATATATTTCCACTGTTGGACATTTTAGGTTTACACATTAAATAGCACACAGGCCAACAAAGAAACCCAGCAATGAAATGAGGTTTAAGGATCATGTTCATACTAAATCCTTCAGTGCTATGAGGGCAAAAACTGAAATATCCACCATCCAGTTTACTGTATTTGTTTTCTGTGCTGCTGATTTGTAGCACTAGCCAATGTAATGCTTTAAAACAAAAGAGGAGGGGACTATGCTGAAGGGGACAGACCTACGTATATGGCCATGTATCAGAGCTCTGTGTTGTACAACAGAGCGACGGGCGCTTTCCATTTGTGGTAAATGTGAGCGGTTTTACTATGCAGCTCTGGACCTGTGTTTGTTGGTTAGATAATCTTTGTAATTTCCTCTGTCTCCTTATTGGGTGCTGTAACTCGGAAGTTCTATTACTGTAACGTCTTCATTGAAACTTACATCACTATGTATTTCAGCAGTGGCTCTCAACTGGTGGGTCATGGTCCAAAATGGGTCAGTTCTGATGGTCTGAATCAGCTAATGCTTTTTTGTGTATAGTTACAGCAGCAAAATGAATCCTTCAAATATATAATTTGCTTCAAATTCAATTCTTATCACATTAAATAGGTTGACACGCTCATTTTTTTAAAAAAAAAACATGAACAAAACTATGAAATATGATCCAGATTATATTAATTACAGGTTCAGTTAAAATTATATGGTTTGTGCAGTCCACTGACAGCAGCTTTTGTATGGTGCCAATTACTACTGCATTGAGCCTGATTCCAACACAACTGATATTGTGTTGATATCTCTGCATACTGTTGAGTTTAGTTCTATTACATTGTTAACATGCAGAACCACCAACTGTCCACCAATATACAGTGTAACATCTTGGTTATGAAGTAAAACCAGGTGAAAACTACTGCATCTCCAGCAAAAGGACAAAATCTAAATAATTTAATTACATTTGATTCTACAAGTGGTCCCTAAAGATGGCCTTAACTACCATGCTCTTGCATGTACCTTTGTAACTTTAAACATTGCACCTATTGTGTACTGTACACACACACACACACGTATATATATATATAGTTATGTTCACCCATATGTTCAATACAACAGGATAGCAATAAGCACATTTTACTTATTTTTTGATGCAAGTACATAGTAGTTAAGGCCACCTAATATAAAGTGGGACCCTAAAATCTTACCTCAGATGTGCCTGGCATGTTTAAACTTACTATACCACTTTCTTTCAGACTTACATGGAGACAAATAATTCATCTCCAAACAGATTTGTTTTAACCTTCTATTTGGATGACTGCAAAAGCACCTCAACCTCCAACCATTTAAACCAGGGGTGCCCAAACTCAGTGTCCCGCAGGGTTTAGCTCCAATCCCAGTTAAACACACTTGAACCAGCTAATCAAGCTTTTACTAAGCATACTAGAAACTTCCCAGCGCATGTGTTGAGGGAAGCTGGCGCTAAACTCTGCAGGACCGAGTTTGGGCACCCCTGATTTAAACAGATGAGTAATTTGTTGAAATTATAGGGGTTTATTCTTTCAAAGAAATAAAATATATAAAACTCATGCTAAATACAAATGAAACATGGCAAAGACAGTATTTCCTTCCTACAAGGATGACTCTGTGTTAAGAACAGAAGAACTACAAGGAAGCACCTTTCTTTATTGGAAATACATAAACACATGGTTTACAATAGAAAAGCCACCACTCATTTCAGATATTCTGCAAACATGGCGATAAATTTAGTTCCACAGTTGCATCACTGCTGAGGAACAAGCCACCAGTCACCGAAAACATGTGCCTCAAAATGAAGCCATCAATGAAATCTGTTAAGAGAGAGGAAATAAAATCAATTCACTTGAAATGAAGACAAACCATGTTGCATGTTACTTAAACACTGCCTGCATTTAATTCTTATATTCATGTGTCTTGCAACAGGATCCAGGCACAAAGAAGCAATCTCTGACCCAGGTTTTAGCTGACAAAACTAGAAAAATACTTCAAAAGCAGAAGTAGCTCACTTTAACCCCCTCTAATTTGGCCACTAGGAACTCCAACAGGCTTCAGTGCCCCGGTCAAGTGAGCCATCATATACAAATACTCAGTCAAGCCTGTCGCCGTCTGGATTTGAATGCTCATCCATTTTTGGAATTGAGGTAAGAATGCGTGGCGTGGCCAGACAGCTGAGAAAGATGCTTTTTGGAAGCTTCATGTATCAAATACCATAATTGCACAAACAAATGAACTGCAAAATCCAGGCTGCGGGTCGCTTGATTGGATGTTCATAGAAGGTGGCTCACTTGACCACGGTCCTCCGGGGTAAAGCAAAGGTGGAAACGTATCAATAGGTGGACTACAGTGGTCAACATCTGAAGTGGATCAAAACCTTTCAAAGTTGTCCTAAAACCAAAACAATACCTGTTCTTGTCTTAGGACAACTTTGATGAACTTCAAATGTTGACTACTGTAAATCAGACTGGTTGTATGAAAAAGCATTGATATGACCAAGTTACTCACCTAATGACTGTAGTTCTTATATTCTCTGCCTTTGGCTGCAAAATACAAATTTGGACTGATTAGCAATAATTTAAAACACAATTAACAAGGCTAACCATTACAAAAATTGTTTCTCCCAACAGGATCCGAAGCAAGTAATATTAAGCAAATACTTCAGGTTTTAGAGAGAATTCATGTACCCCTCCCGTTTCAATCATTCAAGACATAGCAGGACTTGAATGTGCAACAAAAAGGGGCTGACAAAACTAGAAAAATACTTTGCGAAGCAGGAGTAGCTCACTTTACCCCCCTGATTTGACCACTAGGAACACCCACAGCTTCCAGTGCCCCAGTCAAGTGAGCCATCATCTGCGAGCACTCGATCTCAAGCCAACCGCCGCCTGGATTTGAACGCTCACCTATCTTTGGAATTACGGTAAGAACGCGTGGCATGGCCAGAAAGCTGAGAAAGATGCTTTTTGGAAGCTTCATGTATCACAACACCGGAATTCCACAAACAGACGGGCAGCAAAATCCAGGTAACGGCTCGCTTGATGGGATGTTCACAGTTGGTGGCTCACTTGATTGCGACATAGGTGGACTAGATCAGACTGGTTGTATGAAAAAGCATTGATACGACAGAGTTACTCACCTAATGACTGCAGTTCTTACATTCTCTGCCTTTGACTGCAAAATACAAATTTTGACCGATTAGCAATTATCTTAACACACAATTAGCAAGGCTAACTCTGACAAAAATTGTTTCTCCCAACAGGATCCGAAGCAAGTAATATTAACCAAATACTTCAGGTTTTAGAGAGAATTCATCTACCCCTCCCGTTTCAATCATTCAAGACATAGCAGGACTTGAATGTGCAACAAAAAGGGGCTGACAAAACTAGAAAAACACCAATAGCCTCCAGTGCCCGGGTCAAGTGAACCATCATCTGTGATGACTGTCAAGCCGGCTGCCGCCTAGATTTGAATGCTCATCTTTTAATGGTGGCTCACTTGACCGCGGTCCATAGGGGGACTAGATCAGACTGGTTGTATGAAAAAGCATTGATATGACAGAGTTACTCACCTGATGACTGTAGTTCTTACATTCTCTGCCTGTGGCTGCAAAATACAAATTCAGACTGATTAGCAATTACCTTAACACACAATTAGCAAGGCTAACAAAAAAAAAAAAAAAATTACAAAAATGTTTCTCCCGACAGGATCCGAAGCAAGGAATATTAAGCCAATACTTCAGGTTTAAGAGAGAATTCATCTACCCCTCCCCTTTGATCATTCAAGACATAAGATGACTTGAATGTGCTTTAAAAGGGGCTAACAAAACTGAAGAAAAATGCTATGCTAAACAGGAGTAGCTCACTTTACACTCCTGATATGGCCACTAAAGCACAGTGGTTTTCAAACCTTGGGTGGCAACCCACCCAATTTGAGGAAATTGTATAAATGCATGTGACAAAGTTCAAGCTTTAGGGAAGGAGGAAGCAGAAACGGGCAAACTTAGCTTTAATAACTAAAACAATACAACAAAAGTGGAAGCCATCTCGTGGCAGAATCCAATGTGTTTTTCGTGCTGTTTTTGCAGTGTTAGACGTTGTAGCCAATCACAGACATCTGTTGATTTCTTGAACGCAATGACCAATCATAGGCACTTCAGTTAGAACCCACTCACAGCAAGTTTTTGTTCAGTCCGGAGTTCTCTATAAGCTTGCAAATCCTCTCATTTTTACCATGTAGATACAACATAAATAGGAGATTCATTGATTACAGCGGAATTTCAGATATCACAATAAACTGGAACGAGTGACAGCTTTTTCGTGATTAAGGGAGCGCTCAACTATAAAAAAGTCCATTCAGAATTTTAATAAAAGTTTCGTTTTCATGCTAAGAAACCCAACGTGGCATACACGCTGAAAAGTGACGTCCGCATATACATGGGGGATTCTCTTGAAATCCCAATGACTGACACGTCTTTCATTCTATATAGGTCACATTAAAAAAAAAAAAAAAAAGAAGAAAATAGGGTTGTTTTAAAAAAAAAAAAAAAAAGGTTTGAAAACCACTTGACTAAATCAGACTGGTTGTTTGAAGAAAAAAAAAAAAAAAAAAAAAAAAGTTAGTTACTTACCNTGACTGACACGTCTTTCATTCTATATAGGTCACATTAAAAAAAAAAAAAAAAAAGAAGAAAATAGGGTTGTTTTAAAAAAAAAAAAAAAAAGGTTTGAAAACCACTTGACTAAATCAGACTGGTTGTTTGAAGAAAAAAAAAAAAAAAAAAAAAAAGTTAGTTACTTACCCAATGACTGTAGTTCTTACATTCTATGCCTTTGGCTGCAAAATACAAATTTTGACTGATTAGCAATTATCTTAAAACGCAATTAGCAAGGCTAATTAATAAAAAAATATATACTGTGTGTATATATATATATATATATATATATTTTGTTTCTCCCGACAGGATCCGAAGCAAGGAATATGAAGCCAATACTTCAGGTTTTAGAGAGAATTCATCTACCCCTCCCCAATCGATCATTCAAGACATAATAGGACTTGAATGTGCAATAAAGGGGTTGACAAAAATATAAAAATACTTTGCCAAGTAAATAACTTACCAAGTAATGTTTAGAGAAGGATTCTTCAGCACAACTGATACCTCAGGACCAATCCATTATGAGAGTCTAGACATGAGGATTTAAAAAAAAAACAAAAAACAGACAAGTAATTAAAATATGCAAACATTCATATATACACTGATCTTACAGTTTTAGAGCTGAGTCATCCTTTAAGCAAGATCTAGAGTAAAGACGAAAAGAATTTCTCCACCCTCTTTGTTTTAATCTTAAAATAATAAATGCTTCCTTACCTTCTTAACTAAGACGTCATAGAAAATTGCAAGTTTCTGTTCAGTCAGGGGGTTCAGATGGACAATCTATTTAAAAAAGAAATAAAAATAGACTCAATCAACATGAGCAGACATACAGGCCGCACATTCACCACGTGGGTTCTCCAGCCACACGTGGCCTTTCTTCACATCTTAATATTTCTATAATTACGATAATGCTTTAGAAGCAAGTTGCACAACATGTTTCAATCAAACATCTTTTGGTTGAGTCAAATAACTATTTTAGTATATTTCTATACACTTATAAAGTTCACTGTAGGTGTTCTGGTATACTAAACATGACTATTTACGACACATCTTGTACGTGTTGTGCTGTATATGTTCGTGTAAAATTAAGCACAGTTTCACGTATATACGAATTAAACAAATACACAAATACCTGAACAAACACCCTTACTAACACCCATACTGCAACCGCTCATCTTCAACCGATCGTGTGATGATGATGATCTGACTTCGTGCAAGAAGCAATGAGCACGTGTGACCGGTGCGAGGAATTCTGGGATATTTAAAGCGACCGCCTCCAGTTCATTTTAAGGAATCGGCTCTTTCAAGCAATTCATTCACAAATAAAAATGACTCCTAATGATTCATTCTGAACAAATCGCTTAGTTTCGGGATAAGATCCAACTCGAACTATTATTGACTAATCTAGCCGTAAAATAAATGGATGATAGCAGGGCATATAGGACAAGAGACTAACACCATGTTCACAAACTATTAACGTTAGTCGAAAAAGTTTTTTTATACTTTCGCATGAGACCTAATATTGTTTATATGCATACATGTATGGAATGTACAACGATACTTCATGTTACCAGAAAATGTGTCATTTCTTGTTATAGTGTCCACAAACTTCATTTATAGGCTTTGAATGTACTGTAGAGCATTGGGACAACCTTTTATTTGGTCTCGCGCTATCTACAAATTCTATTGGCCACAATGAAGATTCGAACGCATATTTTCGGATATTCATTGGTGACTCCATCTGTCAATCAACTGAGCAGCGTTTGGTGTCGTAGACTGCAAATGCACCAATCGCGCCCTAGTGGGCGGGGTTTGACCGCTAATCCAGGATGTGAATGTTTCGTTTAGTCCGTGCAACTAGCAAAGATGTTTACAATAAATATATCCTGCATTTTTATTCTTAGTTGCAGTGACCATGAAGAAAACAACTAGATGAAAGCCGTAGACGTTTATCTCTCGCTTTGTTTGCACTTTGCATGAGCAGTGGGGATTGAATGGTCACTGATTGCTGTCCTCGGTTGGGATTGCAGCTTGGCCTGTCAGTGTACTGCTGTTACAATCATGTTTATTTCATAAAGATGGCAACGAGGGGAACATTATAAACTAAATGACTGTCAGAAACATCGCCTCCATTTGTAATATGGTAAGTATAAGTGTGTGGATAGCGTGCTGGCTAGCTCTTACGTAATGATGATGGTTGAATGGCTTTCCTCACAATCAGGTGCATGACCTCATTTATGAGCTGATGTGTGCATGGATCACCACTGTACTGAATCATCTGTCATAACTAGACGTATTTACATGCTCAAATAATTTACTGAGACTGGAAGTGTAAGAAATTGCTTTGAATAACTTTACTTAAAAGAAAATCTAACAGAATCAGTAATGCCCTCTTTATGTGATAGGTCAGGTTAGTATCTGTGTTGTTACTCTTGCATTTTTAAATCATAAAACAGCCTCAGTGGTAAAGAAGTGGGCTAATGTTTTTAAAGGGTATTTAAAGGTATTGCTCTATTGTAAGCTTATCTTAAAAAAATTTAACTTGTTAAAAGATTGTGTAATATGGAGCTGCTCTTAAAGGGATAGATCACCCAAAAATGAGAATTCTGTAACTAATGAATTACTCAACCTCATGACATTCCAAACCCATAAGACCGTTGTTCATCTTTGGAAAACAAATTAAGATATTTTGGATTAAATACAAGAGCAAGCAAACTGACGCATTCAAGGCCCAGAAAGGTAGTAAAGACATTGTTAAAATAGTCCATTAGAACCTTAATTTTATGAAGCTATGAAAATACTTTTTGTGCACAAAGTTCATTATTGGGTAAACTATCTCTTTAATAATATCGCTCCCACATAATGAAAATTGTTGTAATGTACAGGTCACTCCTTTCTATGCAGTTTAAATGAATGGGGACTGGATCTTTAAAACTTCAAAAAGATGCATGGAAGTAGCCAAAATAGTCTTCTGATAGCTTTTTGAGCTGTTAACTGTTGAAATGGGATTTGAATGGGAGTTGAACACAAAAACTGGGCAGGTCTTTTTCATTCTTGCTTTTATAAACTAGATATGTTATTTTTGGTATTATTTATATACTGTTGTAGTAATATTTATATTTAGAATTAGCTTTAATTTTTATAGTAATTAATAATTTGTCAAGTGCTTTTTTTTATTATTTTTATTATTGAGCTGTTTTTATTATTGAGGTTTTGTCATTTTTTATTAGTTTTTTCTACATTTTTTTCTATAATGTAAAGTATTATTTATAGTAATAATACTTTATTATTACAGTATGAAATATAATGTAACATTTCTGTATTATTTTCTGTAATTTTTATTTTCATCTAACATTTGTATTTTATTTATTTTTGCTTAAGGTAAATTACAGTGTTACAGTACAATGTTAAAGTTTTATTTATTTATTTATTTATTTATTTATTTTTTGATAGTTTTAGTGAACCATAACAACACAGACTAGATCAGCCGATTCATTAAATGTACCTTTAACATACAATTCGTTCATGAATATGTCATTGCTATTTCTCTCATGAATGTTCATGACTGCAGTGGATGTCAAGGACTGGACAATGTCTTAAATTCAGTCCGAGTTCATTACGTAAAACTAAGGAGACTTGTAATATCACCATCATTGTAATTGCACTACTTAGCAAGAAAGTTCCTACAGTTTTGTACTTACTCTCTCTGTAGTGCTTTTCTTTTGCCGTTTTAAACTTTTAAGATGGCTAATGGGAGCAGAGCCCATTGTTTTATGTAATGCTGTAGTCAATTCTGTGGGATTTCTGACATTGCCTGAATATTTTAGTGCCAGAAACCGGCCTCTTCCCACTGTCAATTGCTCATTCTTAGATAACTGCAGGTATTGTGTCAGTGTGAGCTAGATGTGGTTAGGAACACGAACAGTGAATTATTGCCAGCATAGGGGGGCACAGACTTAACGTCTGACTGCTGTTTAGTGCTAGTTATGTAACCAATGACCGAACAGGGTTCATTTGTTCATTGGTGTGTGTGTTTGGGGCCACATCTTAGTGGCTCATTGACCACGGATACAAGGCAAGCTAATGAAATGTTCTCTTTTACGTCTTTTATGTTCAGCCCCTCTTAAATGGCCTCTGACTGCAGACCTGTCTTTCGCTTTGAAAACATGGCTCAATTAACTGAGCTTTAATTTGAGAACATGTGTCTGTTACTGTATCTGTGCTTCAGTCTTGCCTTATATGTTTTTGTGTGTTTGCGTCAAGCTCATTTATGTGCCGTGGAAGGTTTCTAAGCAGAAACAAAAACGGCCTAGCTGACAATTGTATGTAGACAACTAGAAAATGCCCCCTGTTTATAAAGTCAAATGTTGGCAGAAGTATCTTTACTTTGTTTAGCCAACATAATGCCACTTCATTTTTCAAAGCCTTTGAGCTCTGAGGATTCGATAGCCCTCATGAACGAATGCAGCCCATTACTTGCCTGTTGTTAATTATTATGGCCTAAAATATTCAAGTTCTTAAGTCTGTCTTGCACAATGCTGTATTTATATTTCAATAGGCAATGAAGATCTATTAGTGGTGGAATTGAAAGTCTTTGTGGATTCATATTTCCTACAGATAAAAAGGTTGCTGTCTCGGTCGGGTTAATGACACTAATCTAGACAATGCAGAGATAGAGAGAGCGGCTATTTCCCATCTTTCAACTGTCAATCATGGTCTTGACTTCACTAGTGTATGACTTTGATCTCTGGATCTGATTGTGGTGTTTAGCCATTACCTGATCTGCTTATTCAGAGTCATCCAGAGATACTCGACTTCTAAAGATATGCTGGATTATGAAAGAGTGGCCATATACGCTACTCTCAAAAGTTTTTTTTTTCTTGGAAAGAAGACTTTTATGCTGACCACAGCTGCATGTATTTGTTTAATAGGAACAATACTGACAAAGTAAGTTTTCTATTTTAATATATTTTAAATGTCATTTACTCCTGTGTTGGCTAAGCTGAATTTCCAGCAGCCATTACTAAGTTAAGGTAAGGTAAGGTAGTTATTATCATCAATAACTTTCTCTTGATGTTTCTGTGGAAACTGTGATACATTTTTTAAAAATTGATTGATTGATAGAAAGTTCAAATTATAGAGATCTTTTGTAACAACATAAATGTCTTTACTGTCACTTTTGATGTACTTAATGCATCCTTGCTAAATAAAAACATTAACTTATAATAAAAAAAAAATGTAGTGTGCAGATTAAAAAAAAATAAATGGGTGATATTTGTCTCTTGAAATTGACACATTTTTAAGGGGATTACGTTTTTATGGTTATTATATTATTATAAATGATATTTGTATAACCATATAAAACTACACTACTTCAGTTAAATCTGTTACCTTGAAAACATTCTTAATATGAATTATGGCTGTTAAGCAATAAAATAAAACATTAAATTCAAGTCATTAATGAACAAGACATTACTACACAGTTATAGGAGCATTTTTGTTTTCACAGTTTAAGAGGTTATATCACATGGTATCAATAATCGTTTAACATTACAGAAGCATAAAAAGTTAGGCTATGACACAATGTCAGAACTTAAAAATTCTTTCCATTTATCATAACTGATACAAAAAATTGTTTGGGTGTCTAATGTCTGATGCCAAAACATACTAAAATATAACCACCATATTTACATATCAAGTCAAGTCACCATTATTTATATAGCTCTTTTAACAATACAGAATTGTGACAAAGCAGCTGTACAGTATTAAATAGGAAATAGTGCATCAATAATGAAAAAGGGCAACAGTAAACACTCAATTTTCAGGTAAAGGCAGTTCATCATTGGATTCAATGATGTCATCATCTAGCTCATATAAATGATAACTATATGCAGTGTTGGGAAGGTTACTTTGGAAGTGTGACAGATTAGTTTAATAGCTATAATTCTGTTTTTGAAATCAAATCTTTGCATAGCTATGACTGGCATTGAACAGTGCCTTACACAAAAACAGTTCATCTTAAAGGATTATTTCCAGAACAATAATTTACAAATAATTTACTCATTGCCTTGTCATCCACGATGTTTATGTCTTTCTTTCTTCAGTCATAAAAAAATTATGTTTTTTGAGGAAAACATTTCAGCATTTTTCTCAATATAATGGACTGATGTGGTGCCCCGATTTTAAACTTCCAAAATGCAGTTTAAATGCGGCTTCAAATGATCCCAGATGTGGTTGTAAACGATCCCAGCCAAGGAAGAAGGGTCTTATCTAGCGTAACGATTGGTTATTTTAATAAAAATAATACAATTTATATACTTTTTATTGCCAAACTTCTAAAACATTGGTCTCTCATATTTTAGAGCAGTCAATGCAGTTTTGGAAAGAAATCAATCAAAACTGCATGTGTGTGAAAATATTCAGATGTAACCCCCTTTTACATTTTCCTAAGTAATTGAATTACACATTTTTTTCTCAATAACTGTAACAGATTACAGTTACATTTATTTTGTAATTAAAGTACGTAATTACATTACATGAAACTAGTTATTCCCCAACACTGACTAAATAATGCATGCCTTTAAATCACTTTCTCATTTTGTCACATGCAGTAACATTTCTGGACCTAGGTAACATTTCAAAGATAAAAGAGTGAATACATGTTAATACATAGATGTGGTTGGTACCTTATGAAGAGTGAATTTATCTCTTGTAATCTCTCTTGTCACTGGTTTCAGTGTTACTAGAAGAGAAAACGTCTGGAGTCCCATTGTACTGAGGCCAAAGTGAAACTCTGATCTTGTCCCGCTGATTCAGTTACATTCTGACTAGGATTCTTATCCAGCATCACTTCCTGCTCAGTTGTTCTATCCATTATTAAGGCTTTGTGTAGCGTGTTTGTTACAACTTCAGTTGCATGTCACTGTTGCTGATAAATTGGACCACTTGATTCTTTTTTTTTTAAGATTTATTTTTGGCATTTTATGCCTTATTTTGATAGGATAGTAGCTAGAGAGGAGAAGTGGGAGAGAGAGGTGGGAATGGGATCGGGGAAAGTCCACAAGCCGGGACTCGAACTCGGGACACCCGAAGCGCAGCGGTGCTACACGTTGGCGCACTGCCCACGAGGCTGTCCGCGCCGACAACACTTGATCCTTGAGTATCTGTTTAAATGGTTGGGATTTTAAAAATCGTCTACCTAACTACCCCCGGATGTTGTCAGGAGTTGAACATAGTTATTGTTTGTTTCTAAATTTAGAGCACTGTATTCAGTGTTAGCATAGGTATTTATTGATAGTATTACACACCTGGCAATGGTGCATGAATTAAGAAAGCTTACCAGCCATAATTATGTCTTACCGACTGAAAATGATATAATTTTGTAAAAAGCAATCAACAATAAGTAGGTCATTGTGTCACTTGCAGCATCATATACGAGATGAGTCTCTCTCAAGCTGAAGGTACATTGTGATTTTGCTCCTCATATTTCCATTTTGGTGGCTTAATGTCACATCATGGAGTTTTAGACAAAGAAAACTTTAGACATAAATACCTATATTTATAGCTGTATGCGTCTTCTCACTTTGTCTTAAAATGTGGTGTATGAGAATGAATATTCAATGTGAAATTAAAGTTTAATTGCCCAGACAGTCTTACTTTTCATCTCTCTTTCTGTCATTTCAGGGCACCAATGCCTCTGCTCTGGAGAAAGACATTGGTCCAGAGCAGTTCCCCATTAATGAACACTACTTTGGATTGGTCAACGTAAGTATCACACAGCGCCAGACTAACCCTTAAACAGACACATGGCTTTACATGTGAGCTAGTTGGAGCAAAAACAAATATTATACACATGGTAGCGGTTTGCATATTTGTTCAGTGAAACATTGAGTAGCTTGGTTTTCTCATTTGTGTGCATGTTATCGTCCCTAACATCATTAGTCATTTTAAGTTTGAGGAAAGCCACAGCATCGAAACAAAACTACCAGCGAAAAAAGCACAGTTCACAACCTTGGCCAACAATTTTATTTGTTATTTTCAAGAGGAATGAGTGGTTTATTTGTACTCTTCTGCAATATATATTAGCGCTTGATTTTCACTGCAGAACATGTCAGCTTGACAAAGCAGAATTTATTCCTGCTGCCATTAATGAATATGTTACTGTTCAGTCGTAAAGGTAAATCTTTCAGGTCAAGCTGCCTCTTTTGTTTTGGCAGAACAGTTAATTTAGTAATTCATCTAATTGTCAGGAGATCCACAGAAACCAGGTCACAGTTGTTATTTTTCTTACTGTCTCTTATTTAGATAAGAAAGAAATCAGGTCACGGTTGTTGTTAGTTGTTATTATTTTTTTTTATTTAGATTGTCAGCCTGATCTAATGAGAATTGCTTTAATATCAATTTAGAATTTACTGCCATCATAATGTGATGATAAGCTTAATAAAGCTTAATGAGAGAACTGATCAGTATTACAGCAAAATTATGTGTCTGGGTATATATTAGAATGACGCACAGAAAACTGTTTATGTCTGCATCCTTCTTAAAGGGGTCATCAGATGCTAAGTTCACCTTTACATGTTGTTTGAACATTGATGTGTGTTGGCAGTGTATGTACACATCTACCCTATAATGATAAAAATCCATGCAGTGATTTGTAGTTAATCTGTAAAAATAATATCCCCTTTTTCAAATCGAGCCATTCTCAGATGCCTGTCGGTGTGGCCGCTCCCACGATAGTTGATTGACATGAGTGTCTTACCTCAGATCAGCTGTAACAGTCCAATTTCCATTGTTTCGATGCGGAGCAGGGATGTAAGTTAGACAAGAATATCTCCGATTGAGCGATTGAGGTGTTGTGTTGCTGGATGTAATTATGAACATAGTGGTTGTCATTTACTCCCGACACCTGAGCCGCTGAAGATGCAGTGGATTACGTTTATTTATGAAGGGAATGCGCCTCCCAATCTACATAAATGCGTCTATGTTTGTGCGAATCATTCGTGATCCAGCTTCACTTACATCGGAAGTGAGTATAAGGGTTTTTTTATGAATCTTTGTGATCGCCTGTCCTAATAAAGTGCTAGTTAGCAAGTTTAGCGGCTAAATGCAGCTAAACAGGCTCGTCACTCCACAGAGAGAAGAGAGGGGCGGGGTGAGCAGAGCTCATTTGCATTTAAAGGAACAATCCCTCAGAATGAGATTATTTTTGCAGAGCTCATTTTGACAAGGTAAAAAGGATGTTGTTTTATGCTACCATTGAGAATTTTTAATCAAAGTATATTTATAAGACCCTAAAGAATCACATCAACTTGTGGAAAATGGACATCCGATGTCCCCTTTAAATTTATGGAAACAGGGTTAATTATGTAACTTTGTAAGCAAAGTACCTCAATGGTAGTGTAAACAATATAAAAACAGCTCTGTTCACAGCAACCCATTTTGGTGCATGATTAAATGATAATGAGCTACTGATCAGTCCGCCCCTCACTTTCATTTTTTTTTGTGTCATTTCATTTGGTGGTGTGTTACCATCAAAAACAAAACTAATCCACTGCGTGCTCAGTGACTCTGGTGTTGTGAGTAAATGAAGATGTTCACTTTTACATCCAAATACAAAACACCTGCATTGCTTACAAGACACTGTTGTCGCTACATCTGCTTGAGCACTGAAAAAATAGCGGACAGTGTAGGGGAGCACGGGGCACAAACTAACGCGGGGTTAGTTGTAAGACGTGGTTTAAATATTTCCACACACGCCAGCATAACCAAATTTGCGGTATTTACTAGTTGCCATAGCAACACTATACAGAGAAAAAAGTGTGCCAAAATATGAAAGCCTTTTGAAGATATCGCTGAATATTTATTTTACCATAGTAAAAGTATATTTCTGGCTGAAGTAAAGTTTTCATCTTAGTTTTTACTATTTATTTTAAATGAGACCAATCTGCTATTATTTTAATCTCCTTCGCAAACCAGCAGAAGACACTAACCAGTTCTAAATTCCAGCCGCACTGATGGGGAAAGTTGTAACACTGCGTTACAATCTGCCCCGCTATTATTAAACTATGCTATTCTATGACATTAGCGATGTAATTTACACCATTTACTTTTATGGATTTTATTGAGAAACCACAAGAAACAGGTGAATAAGACTGACAATAAATGTTTAATGTTCAGAAATTAATGTTTCAAGAAATATAAAGCATTTTGGCTCGTGTTCTATGCAAGCTGTGAGGGAGGGGAGTGTCTCTCAATGTCTGAATGTGTTTCATCTTTATGCTCACATTGTTTTGAACTATATTGTATGGCAGTGTGTTATGATCAGGGCTGTCCCAAGAATGGTTGTGATGTGTTCATTGTCAAACTTCAAAATTAGAATATTTTTAATTCTTAAAAAAGCAATTATTTGTAAAAATTAATCATTTTATTTTATTGACAAAATATTTTAGTTTGTCATCTATTTTGTTCATTCGATCAGATAACGTTTTAAGCTGTCATATGGTCATGTTACAACGTGCCCCTCACGTTACAATGTAACCTACCTACGGGGCATGTTGTCACATTTCACTTCCTTTCTTTTGAGGTAAATAACGAAAAATGTATACACTGTAATTATGAAACAAAGCAACATATTTGTACTTGACGAGTGTGAAATTAATGTGGATAAAAAAAGTAATGCTCTGACCCCAACGTGGATTTACACAAATTGAGAAATTCAAAAAGTGTTGTGCCCCGTGCTCCCCTACAACTGGTTGAGAGCGGAAATATGCAAATACAGGACAGTCTGTAAACGGTTGTGGGCGGGATATGACATCATACTGCTCAGAAAATCAAAACAGCTTGATAATTGAGACTGGTTAGGTATTTTTGGTCATTAAAACAAAGGAGAGAATGGATTTTTATCATTGTAGGGTGGTTGTGTCAACACACTGCTAAGACACATTTATATGCAAACACCATGTAAATGTGTGAATTTTGCATCCAATGTCCTCTTTTTTAAAAAAAGTGCACCATAAACATGACAGTTAAACAATTTTAAAGGTGACATATCAGGAAAATCTGACTTTTTCCATGTTTAAGTGATATAATCAGGTCCTTTGTGCATCTACCAGCGCAGAGAACATGAAAAAGAACAACCCAGTAATTTTTTTTTGGTAAGCCTGTCTCTGCAAGCTTGTGATAAAACAAGCAACTCAGATTTCACTCCCACTGTGACATAGAAAGGGGATTTTATTATAATATTACCGCCCCTCAATATGCACGTTTCCACCCACGGCGACACTATTGTGTTTTTGCAAGCAACAACGATGTATCACTTCTACGCTTTTGCACGCCATGGCAAAAGTTCGAGCACAGCATATAGAGTCCCAGCCTCAGAGGAGACAAGAGAGCAGTGAATTTATTGATTTATTTACCACACAGATCTAATATAAACATGCGATTTCTCCTCCAGCTGTTTATCTTCACAG
>JAHKKF010532509.1:0-36111 GCA_019740295.1 Labeo calbasu
CAAATGAGATATTACACCATATTAGAAACTACAGTCTGTTTTAATGAGTATGACGTCTTGTCGCAATTTTGCGACTTTGGCGCTTAGAGGGTTAAAGGGTTAAAGTGATTCTTACGTTTTAAATATGGATATTTTACTTACAAAACTGCATTGATTCGATACAGGAGGCCTTTATTCACCCTCCGGAGCTGTGTGAGGCACCTTTTATTATAGATGGATGCACATTATTGGACTTGTTTTGGACTGGTGAAGAGAAACATCCTTCTAAGCTTGGGGGGGCCAGGATAAATTTTAGTATAACTCCGATTGCATTCGTCTGAAAGAAGAAAGTCATATACACCTAGTGAGTACATGTGTTGGGTTCTATCGTCAGCCTGCGAGATCGCCAATACATGATCATTCTTTTCATACTTCGTTTCATTGCCCGAAACCAGCTCCAGCATAAGGCTAACAGCAGCCTAACATTATGAAAGAACATCATCACTGATCACCCTAGCCTATTCTAGTGCAAGTTTATGCATTTTAAAAAACACTCGCGTTATAAGTGAAACTATCTACACTGTATGATGAATAAATCTCTGCGGCACGTTACGGCTCTGACGCGGCCACACTGTTCAGTGCTTGTGTTTATACCCACCGCGCTGCGGCTCGTTGAAGCGTCTCAGAAGCTGCTCTCTGCGCTGCATCGCTAAAGTCCCCACCTTATCCCTATCCACCCCTTAACCATTCAAATTTCCGTAGGCAGGATTTAATTTAATGATATTCTAATAGACCACGTTGTGACATCATTGCATGGGGAAAACCAACGTTGTAGTCCAAAGGAGCCGTTCGTTGTAGTTCTTGGAAAGGGATTTTTTAGAAATGAAATATCACACCTTTGGAGTGGACTTTGAGATTTGTAACTTTGTAGATGTTTTTTATGCCCAAGCATACACGCCACACACTGAATAAAATTAAAAAAGTGAAAAAGCATAATAGCACCCCTTTAAATATATTTCTAAATCTAAATCTATAGCAGTCACTTATTAGTTATTGGACAAAAAAGGTAATAATAATAGTAGTAGTAAAGCAATTTTTTTCATAATGCATATTTTCATTGTTGCACAAATGATTTATTTACAGTATACATTTATTTTATGAAATGTAGAACTCACTTGTCAGGCACTTAAACATACAGGTAATGCTTGGCGTCTATATTAGTGTCCAGTTACTTTGTGGAATTTAGTTTGTTTTGGGTTTCGAGGTAAGAAGCACTGAGAATGTGTGGTACAATACCTGGCTAATTGGGTATTAAAGGATAATAATACGCAAGGAGAAGGTTTTCTGTAAACCAGAGCTCTTTATCTTAGATCAGATTAAATCGGTTTCTTTCAAAATGTCTTAATCTTGTACTTTTGAATGGGACCCAAATGCACACGTTTATATAGGCCTGTGAATTTGAGACTGGAACGTGGAGCCTGTTTCGGGGTCATGCACAGTTACCATTGCTCAGGCCTGGAAAGGACCGCAGTGCACTAACAGGTGGAGAAATTGCATAAGCCCTTGTGTTTTTTTAACACTGTGTGGCTACGAAAGCTCAAGATTTACTCAGGAGTGGCCGCGTCTCTCATTTTTCTTTTGAGCTCGAGTGTCCTTTCTACTAAGATAAGCAACTCTTTCATGAAATTCTAAAGATACTGTAGTGTACACAGGACCAACACACTTTAGATCCGCTCGGCACTGTGGACGTTTTTTTAAGGCTTTTGTTATTGCTTGATTGAGCTCTTATGTGGGTGAAAACCAGAGAAGAAAAGTAACCAGAGGATTTGAAATATTAGCCTTTTCTGGTGATTACACGTTGTTTTGTCTGGGTAAACCATATTATTATAATGATTAAAGTATTGTAGAAAATCTGGAATTTCAGAGAACTGCTTTGCTCAAACGAGTCAATAGTTCTTGCTCTTATTATCTGTAGTATCCTGTTACGCCGTAGTAAAAGACAGAGCAGTGATATATTTAGTTCATACGCTCAGTACCAGGACACATTGCAATTAACCAGGTCAGATGGATTCAATTCTTGCGCCAATGCACAGCAAATAAATTGCTACTAGGTCACATGCTCGCTGCAGTTTCCCTCAGTGCTTTCTGAGTTTTTCAGGCTTGCTTTAGGGAAGATGTGTGGTGGTCAAAAGTGTCATGTTGCAGCTCACCTGCAGCTATTATGTGTTAAGTGCCTCTTTCTGAGACACAAGAGTGTCCAAAACCTGAACAACTCTCACTTCGAAGGTAGTAGGAGGTAGGAAGACATCAAAGCTCATCTGAATCCAGTGTTGCGTAACATCCTGTCTGTGAAGATTTCTTCATCTGGCTGATTTTTGAAGACAGCTTAGATGTATTCTTGGCTACGTTTGATACCCCACACTTTTTTGCACTGAAAGAAAAAAATAATGTCTTCTTAAATAAAGTGCATTTATTTTTTCCCCAGCCAATTTAATTTCTAGCAAGCATTGCAGTCAGTAAATATTTGCTCGTCTCTCTCTAAATCCCAACTAAATTATTTTCAGCATCACTGCACGTGATGTTATGATGCCTTGGACAGTCTGAAACTAGTTTCATTAGGAGACTATGCTGTGACTAATGCTGCCTGTTTAGCAGCTGCTTTATGTTTGGGACACAGTCAACAGCAGAGATCAGAAGAAGGACTGGACTCGTGGTCTTGCTGGGACTTGTTATCCTCTGTAAGAGCCAGGCTTCATCTGCTGTCATGAGCAAAACAGACTAACGGTTACTCATATCTAAACCTCTGAAGCATTGCAGTTTCTGTAGAATTTTTGCCAATTCAATTTGCTGAGACTATAGTCCTGGTATGGCACATTGGCCCTGTAAAGAAGTCAGACTGTTTGTGGGACACTTTCATTTGAGCAGAATAGCACAGTGGAGATCACTAAACGTACATGTTTGTCTGTGTTTTTAGATCATCAGTGCAGAGAGACATGAGCGTGATTGCCAGGTTGGGAAGATTAAAGGGATAGTCCACCCAAAAATGAGAAATTCTGTTAGTAATTACTTAACCCGCATGTCGTTCAAAACCCGACAGACCTTCGTTCATCTTCAGGACACAAATTAAGATATTTTTGATGAAATCCAAGAGCTTTCTGACCCTGCATAGACAGCAATGGAAGTGATACGTTCAAGGCCCAGAAATGTGGTAAGGACTACGTCGTGGTACTGTTGTGAATGTCAAAGGCTGACAGGTAAGAAGAAATTGTTGAATAAAGTTGTTATTTTTGTTTTTTTGCTCACACAAAGTGTTCTCATAGATTCATAAAATTAAGGTTGAACGGTTGAACCACTGATGTCAGATGAGCTATTTTATCAGTGTCCTTACTACCCTTCTGGGCCTTCACATTGGTCATTCCATTGCTGTCTGTGGAATATCAGAAGGCTTTCGGATTACATCAAAAATATCTTTTTTGTGTTTCCAAAGATGACCGAAGGTCTTATGGGTTTGGAATGATGTGAGGGTGAGTACTTGATGACAGAATTTTCATTTTTTGGGTGAACTATCACTTTAAGTAAAACACTGTGCAGAAAATATATCTATTTATGATTGGGGAATTTAATCTGTTGACATCTGGCAACCCTGAGCATGTAAGCTGGTGAGGCTTGTTACCAATGCAAGACATGCAAATGAATAAATAAATAAATTACATAAAAATTACATACATACATACATGATTAATAATAATAAAAAATGTGCCAATATGGAAGACAATTATGCCTAATTTATCTAGAGAAGCAAAAATAAAAATGTGATTAATCACACAGCTCTAGTTTTTTTAATGACTATAGCGCCGTGAAACGATTAATCGCAAATAATCACATACAAAATTAAAGATATTGTTTACATTATATATGTGTGTGTACTGTGTATATTTAATTATGTATATATAAATACAGACACGAGCATGGATATATTTACAATATGTTATGTTTATATATTAAATATGTTGATATATAATATTAATTATATCAATAAAAATATATACATGTAAATATTTTCAAAATGTATACTGTATGTGTGCGTATTTATATATACATAGTATACACATATATTTTATGTTTACAAAAACGTTCATTTTGGATGCGATTAATCGCGATTAATCGTTGCACAGCACTAGAATAAGCTCTTTTTGATTAAATATATTTGTAATAAACATTTTTCTGTTCTTTATCTTGAAGGATTTTTTTCCCCACTAAGCTTGGCACAGTAGTTTTTGGGATTAACGTATCTGCAAAGGATGCATGTAATACTCTGTTAGAACTGGGTTGAAATATAACGCCATAGAGGGGAGAATAATAGTGCTACCCACCATGTGGTTCAGCCCTAGTGTTATAAATATAAATATGATATAAATGTGGTAATATGAATGTGATGCTGTCTAGGTCTGTCTAGATGTCTGTGTAGGTTTTAGAACAGAGCCTGAGTAAGATATTCATAGTTTGACACCTCAGGAAATCATAAACATTGTGGCACTGTGGAGGTCTTCAAACATTGCTGATAAGATCTGACTCGAATAGCAATCAAATGCCACAAAATTACACAATTGACCTTCACCTTTAAGCGTGAGGATGTCAGGGTAGGGATTTTCATATCAAAACCAACACTAAGTGCAAAGTAAATCACTCTTCAGTATATGAGTTGCTTCTCGGCCTTGCTTCCGCTGTTTGTGTATGAAAGTGTGAAAGCGTTTCTTTCCGCATGGCAAGTGTAAACGTTTGAAGTAACGTCCATAAATAGCAGGCTAGCCTGGAATGTGTAATGTCACACCTGTGATGAGGATCGAGGTCACAGATACTGTGACAGACTCTCTGGCACAGCAAATGCCAAAGGCTGCACGGTCACATGACCCAACGTCTACCACTGGCACAACACTGACGTTGTTTAGAGTATTTGAAGTTATGTTTTTTGTGTTCATGTTGGCTAAGGTTCATGATCAGTTCCTTGATTTTTTTCAGATTTAAAGAGGTTCTGTACTCTTTAGAAGCTGTGATGTATTTTTAGCTCCAATATGACTGAGATCAACACATTGAAGATTTTATTAGACTATTAGAAGTGCTACAGTATTTTCAACTCTGTGAAGCCTGACGTATGAAATAATAGTGATTAGAACCGTTTTTTTTTGTTGGTATGGAACAGTTAAATAAAATATAATAAATAAATAAAAGCAATTTAGCACAGATGCTGATACTTATGTGGTCAAAAAATAGTATAGCAGACTGCTTACGTAAAATGATATAAATATCATTTGTTACTCTAAGATGACATTTAAATGTAAGGTGATATTTTAATGCTTTGTTTTATGATCAAAGCTCTGTAGTTTTTATTGAGGGAGCAAAATATATGCCATGCATTACAGATTTCACAGCAAAAAGACATATACGTTTGCTAAAAACGTATAAACTCTCAGTCAGAAAACAGAAGACATGTAGTAGATTGTGTACCACAAGCTTTTAATGAAAGCTTCGATTATTTGCTGAGGCCATAGAAATTTGTGTATCAAATACGATAAACTAGGCATTATTAATTTCACTTTCTAAATAAATGTCAGTGGTGGTTTCCCGTTCAGAAGTTGTTCATTCTGTGCAGTTGCTAGGGCATTGCTATGCGGTTGCTAGGGTGTTCTGTGTGGTTGCTTACTGGCCCCATTTAAAGGAGCCCACCTCACAATCTCTTTTATATTCTGCTTTGTAGAGTTTGGGTCGCTCAGTCATTGTAAGTCTGTGGGCTTTTTTGCCCATTTTATCATCCACAGTCAAAAGTCTAGTTGTTTTGATGAAAGTAACAACAGCCGCACTTTTAAATGAAATAAAATCCAAATCACAATATGACCTAGTGCGATCATTAAACCACAGAAGACTGATGAAATAAAGCCTGAGCTAAGGAGACACAGTGTTTCCATCCAGCTCAGAGAAGTTTTTTGGTGCAGCCTGTTCAACATGGGAGTTGCTGTTTCAGTATGATGTCTTTTTGATATTTTAGCAGCAGCACTTTTTCAATCAACTCATGCGGCCGTATTTTCAGATTGAACAGACAGGATTATGGGTGTGTTCTCTAACCTCAAGTGTGAGCAATAGTAATAGTGCTGCTTGCCTTAGAAAACACCGCTGATTATTTTCATCCTCATATATATGGATTTCTTATTTATTTGGATTTTCACTTAACAGGATCCTTTTTAGACCCTCGCTGTTTCTTGTTTATGAGACCGTCTCTAAGCATCCATTTCTTCACATCGCCTTTGGTAATATTCATGTCATAGTCCTCAGATGATCTCAGTTCACGAACATGATGAAAAGAGGCTTTAATGGCAATCAGCTGTTTGTAGATAAACAGCTTGGACATTTAGTTCTCTTAGCTGTTGCATTAATTGATTTCTGTTTCTTTGGATAAAAAGCCATTTGTGCACATAGGCTGTGTCTGTATCTGGATAACTTGCCTCAACCTATTTGTCAAAATGTGCACAATCCAACAGAGCACTATTATATCCCACAAAGCAATGTGCTGGGCTTCATAGTCAATTCTAGTGTGATGATTGTACCACAAATCATTATCTCGTCCTTGATTTGTCCAAACTGCCAGATGTTAAGATATTTTTAACCAAAATGAAATAAGCTATCTTGAAATTAAAAAGAATTATGCATTTGCATTTTTCAACTCATCTCTGCGTATTGAGTTTGGGTCTCTTATAATGTGCCTTTTGGAACACAACAAGCACCAACCATCTTCCCAAACTTCACAAGTTTGATCAGCGAATTGTTTTTTTTTGCAATCATACAACCCTAGTTGATTGTACGCAGTGTATTGCACAGTATTTTGTAAGCAGTGCACTAGTGTTTCTGCTCTAGATGCAGGCAGAGGGTCTGATGAGGGACACTCGACACTCAATAACCACCACTTCACCTGCATTTTAACAGTCAACATGTGTCGAATATAAAACCATATAAGAGAAATTAAACAATTTTATTTGGATTCTTAATAGTAGAAAAAAAAGACTGAAATAACATTGCCCGCATTCCTGTCAGGGAGTGTAAGCATTGGCAGGCAGGCTGTCATTACGTTACTGCGATTTTATACTCGATTAATCACATCCATGACTCCTGTGTTTGTGCACAGTCATTGTCTTTGTGTTCATCCTCCCATCAGCCCCTCCTCCACTGCATCGCCGCTCGCTCTCTCAACCGGCGTCTTCCCCTTTCTCTTGTGTGATGCGGTTGTCTGTCTGTGTCCAGCAGCAGCAGCAGCAGCTTCAGCATCTCTTTGAGCAGACAGATGTGCATGTTGACTATTGTGCAACAGCACTGAATGTGGCTCCTCCAACTAAATTTATGTATTACTTTTTTTGAGTATTGCATAATGAAAAGCTGTTTTTGCACCCATGTCAGACTTAAATAATCAGACTATCAGTTGACTTTATATACCTCAATAGCTGGGTCACAGTATGTGCTGGAACCCATTATGATCAAATTTCAGCTATCAAATAATAATAATAATAAATTATTATTATTATTATTATAACTTTATAATTTAAAAAAATATATATTTTAAATATACTTCTCTTTACGAGTCTAGAGAAATGCTGCCGTCTTTTCCTCTGGAGAGCGTAATGCTTATAATTAGTTGAATGTGAAAGTAAAGTGAATCCAGAGAGCATTGCATTCGTAATGCGCACCACACCATATTATTAAAGAAAATCTTCAGAGCACTGTCTGAGATGAGACATATATATATTTTTTAATGTTGTTGTTGTTGTTTTTTTAATTGCAATTCAGCATGACCAATAATTGTGATTAGGTCAAATAATCCTAATTTGGCAATCATGCAATAAGTGTGACAATCGTAGCTGTGGTTGCTAGTGATTCGTGTGTGCCAGAGCTTCACGGGGGCGGTTAGAGAGTTTAACACTCGCGTGTCCACAGCAGACTGCATTTCTTTTTACCCAGCGAATGCATTCCTCACATGCAGCCACAGTCAAGGCTCTTTCTCTGCATGATGAAAAGGGAAGAATGCAGCTTCACTGGAGCGGTGACAAATCTTTACTGTCAGCTCAACCAATTCAACCCAGAGAGACGTTATGTAAGAGTTGTGAGGAGATTGAGAGATCGGTGGCATCACAAGGGCATGATAAACATCATGGACTTATAGCTAAAGTGTCCAGCTTTTTAGGGTCTTAAGATGATTTCTCCTTTCTCAGCTTTATTTGCAACTGTAAATTAGTAATACTGTGACTCTGTGCTGCTTTCAAAAGCCCTGTGCGTCTGAGCATCTCAGCCAATCCGACATCACAATGACAAGACTGTTTGTCTTTCCGTTTGTCTGCCAGTGGCTGAATAGTAATAATAAGAGATGCAATACAACACATGAAAAAAAAAAAGTACAAACAGAGAGAAACTCAGTGAAACAGTGGTAAAATCTGTTGCATCCAGTATAATTTGGTCATTTTAAGTCCACATTAGGAGCTTCAGCAAAAGTGCTGATAACGTATTTTTTTAAATTTAAGCATCCATTTATTATTTATTATAAGCATCAGTATATATTAGAGTGCATCCATTTCATCCCTTATAAAATGCTTAACAGTTGATGCACTGATGCAAACATGGTCGAGAAATCAGGTGCTGTGTTCATTGTGTTTACTGTAGCCCTGGTCACTAGGTTTTAGAAAATCAGTCTTTCAGCAAACTCTGTTGATTACATTTTTAATTTTATCTGAATATGAATATTCATAGTATGCACTTGCGGACAGATATGAAGAAATGATACAAGCTGATACAGTTAAATTATGGCAACTGACACTATTTTTACGTATTCTATTGACTATACAGTAAGTCAAAAGCAACTCCAAACGGAAATTGTGTTATTAGGCTGCTGTTAAACCTTCAGGAAATGGCAGAAAAATCTAATGCTACTGCCATTGTGTAAATTTGGCAAGGCCAATGCCATTATCTCACAATGGTCAAATATCATCTGGTTTATTGCCCTTTCTTATGTATCAGTCTATCACTAATGCTGTGATTCTGTTCATCTCATATATAATGACAGTGTCATTCATGCTGGAAAAAAAAAACAGGACAATATTAATTTACTTCAGTATAATTATTAAAATAATCTTAAACATAGGGAGGTTAAAAAAAAAAATGCTTTCTCAGTTTGAAGCCGTTTCCTGAGTCTGATGTCATTTCCCAGAGGAGCAGCCGGCAGCTGTGCCTGACATGATGTCATCAGCGGAACTGCAGATGCTCTTCCCGGCAAACCAGTAGACTTTATAAATTCAAATACAAACCGCCACTCACATTTAAAACAAAACAAACACACAGAAGAAAAGAATAATGTTTATTCAAGCATCAAAAGCCATTATTAGTAGTATGTTAACTAGTGCAAGTTCCTTCTTACATTTTAGTTTGTAACATATTTTTCTGTAGCTTTTCTGTATATTTACCAACACTAAAAACAAAGATAAGCAGACTTTCTGTCTTCGAGAGCAAACGGTTTGTGCTAAGAATGCATTGGCTATTGATCAAGAGTTCCTGATGAATATCCCAGCTGTTTCTGCTTCTAAATGGAAAGCAGTTGCAACAGGACAGAAAGTAGTTGGGCAGTGATTCAAATGAGGATAATGCTCACTGGGTGCCTGATGAAGTAACAGTTTCTTGTTAGTGTGTTAGTGCATGTGCTGTCCTGTTGTCATGGTGACATTGTTCAGTATGCGGGCCGCTCCCTGCTCCAGCTCCTGCTCCAGACAGCTCAGCTTTGTGTGAGTGAGGTCATGTGGTTAGTCATGGCTCCGCCCCCCACGAGTCTCATGCAGGAAACACACCCAATGCAGCAGACGCTCTGCTGGGACCTGCTACAGCCTCAGGACAGTGTACTTTATAAAAAATAAACTAATTATGACAATGATTTTAATGTGATCATTAATATCTTTCCAATACGCCACCTTTCCCACGTTTAATAGTAAAAATAATTCACTCACTCTCTCTCTCTCTCTTTTTTTTGAATAAATGGAAACCTGTTGTTGTTAAATTTGTAATTGATTTCATTTTAAAAGATGAATTATGCCTTCAGTTAATTACCACCATTTTTGATAAAAAAAAGTCACAAATGTATAAAATATTAAAACAATGAATTTCTGGGGGATAATAGGACCCAATTATTGTTGGATAGATAGATAGATAGATAGATAGATAGATAGATAGATAGATAGATAGAAAAATAAATAAATAGTTAAAATTTTACAAATTCAATTGATTACACATTTTTTATTATTAAGATTAGATTATTAAGATGGAATTTGTAGGGCCCTAAAAATAATTTTTTGTTGAACTTTTAATAAATTATTGTTAAATTGAATACTTTTAATGATTTTAGTTAATTAGACATGCTTTTTGATTATTAAAACTTAATTGAACCATTAAAATGGAATACAGAAATATTACAATGGGGGTAAAATTATATTTGGGGAACAAATCAAACAGATTTCATTGGAGAAGATACTGGTGATAATTAACAATTAAATTCAGTTTCTTACCATTTGTTTATGCAATAGCTAACATGGAATTATTACATATTACACTGCTTTTATTTTTATTCACTGCAGAATTTTTATTTTATTTAGTAATTATTAATTTTAGCAATTTTAATTTCTACTAATACATTACTAATCTTAAGACAACTGCTGTTTTCGGAATGGAATATTATCGCAGCACTTGTTGCATTGTGTAAAGCAAACACTGAATACTGATCACTATTGTTGAAAACAGTATGTGAAACATTATGCAGTATCAGCGATAAACATTTCAGGTGGTAATATGCACATTGTTATCAGGGATTATGCTGCATGTTGGAGTGCGTCAGCTATCATAAAAAACTTAATTATGTGCAATTTTGTGTCGAATTATCTGAACTCTCAGTGATCTGATCAGATAATCAGTTTAAAAGCTTAATATCAGTTGAAGTTTATTTGCTATTCTGAAAACGAAAGGTCAAGTTGTGCACATTGCATTATGAGATACAGTATTTCTGCCTAATGTCGTTTCTTTAAGGTCCGAGGAAAGAAAGCTGAACGTTGAAACAGGATTTTTCTTTAGTCATCGAGAGCAGTGACTCAGCAGTACAGCATGCTTCTCCTGAACAAGTAGATACAGAAAGATTTCTTGTCTTTTTGAAAGCCTCTCCTCCAATACCGTGACCCATTTAGCAATTGAAAATCTGCGTTTAGACTCCTCTGTCTGCTGCACATGAAAGATCCTTTAATCAAATGAGGGATTTTAGCTTTTAATAGAGCTGGGTTTATTTGCGTTTCTTTCCTGTGACAGAAAAGCACAGGAAGATCTATCGTCCTAGCCCATCTCTCTGGAGAGTTTAATTACAACATCTAAACCTAAATGGTTGAGTCCTAATGGTGGTAATCAATACACATCACAGTCGCGTGATCCAAACTCGCATCTGACCATACAGCATTATCACACAATTATCCTCTAAATCATGCCTGAGAGGAGGCTTGGGCTGGGAACATCCTGGAGCTAATGGATCTGTCCGCTTGAGACATCCAACCTGATTAACATAAAGCTCTTATAATGGCGTGGTATAGCATAGGCACGGGCGGCTGGATAGAGGAGTGTAGGTTTGGCTGGTTAGCTTGCTGATGTTAGCCCCTGCTGGTGCATGTCATTTCAACACCAAAGCATCTCTCTCATTTACAGACATTTAGCATTTCTGTGTTTTCTGACAAAATGCACTTTCATTGTACACATTTTGTTACCAGGTTGAGGAGTACCGTGGTAGTATATAACTCCTGTGTACAGTGAGCATTAGTTAAGTGTGTCCTGCGGTATTTGTGTGGCGTGCAAAGGGTTAATCGCTGCCTATGTGAAATATTTTGATGATAATACTTTTGACATTTCCCATGATACTAAACAACTACCGTAATCATGTACTAATATTTACATGATACTTAAAGGAATAGCTGTTGACATTCCCATTCTCATTAGCGGTTGCTTAGCATATTGCTAAGCTAACAAAGTAATACTATGGTAAACACAAAAAAATATTGCAAATAAATTCTGGGTGAAAGTATGGATTTGTTTATTATATGAAACTCTAAAATAGTTCAGAAATATTTATTTATTTATTATGTATTTTTTTTATTAACATTGCAATGAAATGCATTATTGTATTGCTTTAGCTGTGATGGATATCTGATGTGATGCTACAGAAGTGGCAGACTTCTTTCAAAACCAGTGACTGTGTATGTTGCAATGCAGTAGCTGTCATGTCTTTCAGCTGTTTGTTTGGCCCATATGAAGGCGTTTAGGCCCTGTCTCATGAATGTGTTTCATATGCTGGCCTTGCCTGAGGGAGACATTCTGGTTTTCTCACTGCTGTGGAATGAGAAGAACGACAATTGCTGTTTATCTTCAAGGGCCTTTTGTGTTTATTTCTCTGTTTTTAAAGACTTAAAGTCTTGGGCTGCGTTCCGTTTCATTCCAGTCGTAGGCAGATGTACAACATTTCTGCTAGCTATTTCCAACAACGCAACAAGACACATACAGTTTTATGCAAAAGTTTGGGAACCCCTTGCAGAGTCTGTAAAAATGTGAATAATTTTAACAAAATAAGAGAGATCATACAAAATGCATGTTATTTTTTATTTAGTACTTTAGTACCTGAGTAAAATATTTTACATATAAGATGTTTACATATAGTCCACAAGACAAGAAATAGCTGAAATTATTAAATTAACCCCCTGCAAAAGTTTAGGAACCACTGGTTCTTAACACTGTGTGTGGTTACCTGGATGATCTACGAACAGTTAAACTGAGCACTGTTCCTCCAGGAAAAATCCTCTAGGTCCTGCAGATTCTTCAGTTTTCCAGCATCTTTTGCATATTTGAACCTTTTCCAGCAGTGACTGTATGGTTTTGAGATCCATCTTTTCACACTGAGAACAACTGAGGGACTCGAGCACAACTATTATAAAAGTTTCAAACATTCACTGATGCTCCAGAAGGAAATATATTTCAACGAAATAAGAAAAATTTGGACATCTTCATCTTGTTCAAACGTTTTCAGGCTCTTAATGCACTGGGTTTCCTTCTGGAGCATCAGTGAATGTTTGAACCTTTTTTAATAGCTGTGTTTGAGTCCCTCAATTGTTCTCAGTGTGAAAAGATGGATCTCAAAATCGTACAGTTACTGCTGAAAAGTGTTCAAATATGCACAAGATGCTGGAAAACTGAAGTATCTGCAGAATTTTTCTGAGGAACAGTGCTCAGTTTTACTGTTCAGAACAAACAAGGGGCTCATGAACAACCATCACAAAACAAAAAAAAAAAAAACAGTCGTAGATCATCCAGGTAACCACACACAGTGTTAAGAACCAAGGGTTACCGAACTTTTACAGGGGGTTATTTTAATAATTTCAGCTTTTTTTTTTTGGTCTTGTGGACTATATGTAAACATCTTTTATGTTAAATGTCTTACTCAAGACTGCCAAATAAAAAATAACATGCATTTTGTATGATCTCGTTTTTTTGTTAATATTATTCACATTTTCACAGAGTCTGCAAGGGGTTCTCAAACTTTTGGACAAAACTGTTGTTAGCTTTGCAGTTGTTTGATTGTCAACACATGTCTTCTAGTAAGTAAACTGCCAAAGACTAGTGTGATGCTACGCAAGCATTTGTTCTGCAGCTCTACACCTGCGTTATCATTTACTGTCTCTGCAAACCTTTCTGAACTGATTTCATTGTTGTTCTCTTATCACTGATCATCCATTAAAAAGTTCATCAACCCAAATTTTTAGTTCATAAAGACATCATAAAAGGGAACCAGATAAGAGACACAATCAATTTATATGACGAACAGATTTAGTTTAGACTTTCATTTACATAAAATACAATATAATCAAATACCACAGAAGCTCAAACTTGCTTGCTTGAAACGTGAGAACAAACCTCAAGCAGGCATGTTTGAGCTTCCATTGATCTAAAAACTAGAGTTTTCAGATTTTGGATTTCCACACTTGTTTACTAATTGCAGGTCCGACTTTAAATGAGATTCATTGTCTAAACCTCACTTTATCAAATCGGAAGTTGTCTGGAATGCGGTGTTAATCCTCGGAAAGGTGTAACACGTCAACCCATAATTATGAGTAAACGCTGACGTGTTTGCTCATATGGGTTTGGTGTGGGAACTTTTACTGGGTCAAAGGTTTCTGATTCTGGTTGGTTTCTAGATGCTTTCTAGGATGATCTGGGTTGGTAGTTTCTGTCCTGGGCCAAAATATTCCACCCCAGGTAGGAGAAAGAAGTGACCTGCTGCGATAATGAGATCCGGTTTGCCGTTGTGCCCTTGAGCGGGGCACTTAAACCCCGGAGCATTTTAGTGCGATGATCCCTACAATTAGTATTGCGCAACTTGCTCTTGAATATGAAACGTTTGGTAAATGACCACTGACAGGCTGTTGCATGCTGGGAGTGCAGAGGTCACAGTTATAATCCACACCTCTCCTTGTCGTCAGTCATGATACTGCAGCAGAACATTACTGTAAATGTTGCGTACGTGTGAACTTTGATCATGTGATGAGATTTTTCTCACGGAAGCATTTAGCGGCACCCATATGAGCTCGGATGAATGTTGGCACGGTAACTGGCACAAATGCCATACAGCTGGTGATGACAAAAGATCTGTATTGTCAAGCGTAGTTATTCATAGACATGTTCACCCCCAGTCCAGATCGTCAGACGTTCTCCCCGGTCTGCTGGATGTCCTGTACGTGGTACTGTACTCTATGCAAAGTCCTTGGCTCACTGACTGAGAAAAGAACATTGTGCTTAATGAGGCGGAAAACCTTGAGGTTACATATTAAACCTGAGGAAGCAATGTACAAGAAGCAGGTGTACTTGACTGAAGAAATTATTATTATTTTTGAATAATTATTAGATATTTTTCAGTATCACGACAGATGGTAATAGAAATGACTCCAGTCCCCCAAATTAAACTGTCTGAATGAATTACATGTGAAAATGTGAGAAGACAATGTGCTTAACTGCCATAAAAGTGAAGAATATCTCAATGGTTCATAAAATAATCTTAATTTTCTTAATGCAAAATACAGTATTTTGATTTTGCTGAATAGTGGACAAGTTCAGTCACTGCTGTCATTTCTTTAGTTATATAAGTGGAGATTATCTAAAGTTGTGTCCCGTTTATCGTGCAGCAGTGGGGACATCTCAACTTTTTCTATTTATGACTTAACTGTATTGTGTATTAGTCTTGATATAAGAAATCATAGTTGTTTTATTCTTCTCTTTGAAGAGGAAAGGTCACCTGAATATTACGTTCTTTTAGTATTTCTTCGGCGCTATGCTTTTTTACCTCAAACATGTTGTATCCTGAAGCTATAGCTTGTTTTTGAAAGCTTTACTGGATATTGTAACTTGAATACTCAAGGTCTTTGTTCTGGCCAGATAAAAATGCGATGAATATCACATTCGATGTGGGATGCGTGTCAGGCATTTCAAACACACACTATCACTCAAACACACCTGTGCGAACATCTCTGTAAAAGTGAAATGTTTCCTTTCTGCACCACTAGCAGCACCATATGGTAATAACATTGGAACAAATTTAATACACACATACATATATATATATATATATATATATATTTAAGTACTTCTAAGAGACATTAAAGAGATTTTAAAGTACTTTAAAAGAAACCTGTTTTAAACTGTTTAGCTCTTCAGTAATGATTTTTGTCCACTCATGTGTGTACACCCATCAGTCACCTCACACACCTTTTCAGCTTCCTGTGATTTATGAACTGTAATGTGTTTATAAGTGATCTGTGTGCAGTGAGATCTCGCAATAAAACAGCTTTAGTCATCCATCTCTGATTATTACGTGTCATCAGGCACGGACTTGTTTACTTTCACAAAGACTTTGCCTTGAGAAATTTAAAATAAACTGTCAGGAGTCGCTGTGACGCTAATGAAGGCTTGAGCTGTATAATGTGCTATTTATGAGAGTTAGTGACCTTTAACGCCAATTTACCTTGATAATAGTGTAGTTATTGTCTCCTGAAGTCTTCTCAGTAAGTTCATCTATGTTTTATGGGCAGTTGACTGTAAAACCCTGAAAACAGAGATCTTTAGCATCCTGAAGAGGGCGCCGTTCTCTTATTATTCCATCATTATCTCACTATTCAAAAAGCTTCTGCCTCTAGATGTTTGCTACTAGTCTTAAACATGTATTTGAATATACTGTAAGTGTATAGCTTATTGATGATTTTTGTTAAAATGCTTTCTCGTCATGGATGTAGCATTAATCAAAAACTGTTACCATCAGTTACTAATGCCATTGGAGTTTTTTTTTTTTATTCTCAGCCAGACATTATTTATTTATCTTGTGAGTGAAAGCACTAGATAACTTTGATAAAGTGAGCAGTATTTGCTTTCATGTTTTAAAGAGCATTACATCTAGACAGCCTTATAGATATGATTAAACACCCTGTATACTGAGGTATTGAAATAGATTAATAAATGATTAATTCATTTCACTAATTAAGTTATAGCTCACATCGGCTATGTTTGGAACGGAATGAAACTTACTGCACAGTATATTCTATACCTTCTGTTTGCACAAAATGCAAAAAGTATGCATTATGCAACATCTCTTGCAGTAGTTTTGTCTATATTGTTGTTGCATGATCTTGGTGGGCACCACAGTGCATGTTTAATTTAGGAAGTGAATTAAACACGTGCTAGGAAAGTCAAAAGACAAGATATTGATATTGTTTGATAGCGTGCCGTTAACAACATTTAGCCACTTCTTTGGAAAAAGTATGGTCTTTTCTTTACTCTGTTCTCTCACTAAAATAAATGGCTCTAATGGTATATTTGAAAATTGTAGGTTAAGCATGAATTCATAAATTCAATATGACTACAAATAAGGTCACAGTGTTAGGGAACTGCAACCACTTTTAAATGCAGGAGTAAGTTTCCTACAATATCATTTTATATGTGCAGGAATCCAGAATTATATCCTAAATTTGCAATGGTTGACATCGCATGGCTTTAACCAAGAAAAAAGTATACCAGCAGCTTTTATGTTAGATATTTTTGGTGAAAGACTGGAGACCTATTATTATCCATTGAGTTTTTAATAAACAGCCATTTACACAAGCACCAGTTTTTTCAGTAGAGAAGCGACAGTGAGGACAGAACTGGGACGTGACCCAGACTGAACCTGAACACAACAGCTCTTTATATGTTGGACGCAAAGCATTGTTTTCGTGGCACAGCTCTGACAGAAGCACCATGTTTTGTTTATGCTTTTTTTAGCTAATGCTCTGAACAGCATGCTCTCTCTGGACTCTAATTTATGGGCAGACAGACAGACCGCAGGCCTGGTGAAAGAAATGACAGAAACTATAGTGAAGACAGGCAGTATGAAAATTCGTGATCTTCATCACCTCAGGCGTGTTTCAGTGCCCAAAAGAGACATCTGTCACTCTGCAACTGAAGACAATATTTTGAAAAATATTTCACCATACGATGAAAGTCAGTGGGGCCCAGTGTTGCTTTGGACCTCTTTCAGTTTCTTTGTATGGACAAAATCAGTAGCGACATTTTTCAAAATACATTGCTTTGTGTTCTGCATAAGAAAGAAAGTAATACATTTAGATTGACATGAATGTGAGTAAATAATGATAAAATGATCATTTTTGAGTAAACTATCCACTAGGGGGCCTGAGGAAACTTTTTTTTTTTTAGCGTTGTGTCAGTAGAGGATATTATCATGTACAGACAATAGTCAGACATATCACCTGTGGCTTATGCCTTTGATGATGATGATGATTTTATTATCATTATCAGGCTAGTATTTTTATTAGTTTTGTCAGTTTACTAAAAAATTACTAATTATTTGCACATTTTTTGTCAGATATTATTCATGATTAATCGTGATTAATTCCACCTAACATTGTGGGATAGTTCAACAAGTTTTTAAGTAATATGTTATATTGCAATAATTGCACATTCAATCTTCAAATTAATGTAGAAACAACATAAAGACAGTGTATTTTCAATATTTTGATCATTTTTTTGTGACTGAAGTGAAGTGAGTATCACTGATACCAATATTACCGATGTGTTTCCTAATATTTAACCACTGACTATAGCAATCCAACAGTACAGTATAACTGAGCTATCAGTTTTAACATTTATTAGACTTAAGTGAGGTGAACAATGCTATTAAACTGGAAAAATTAACTGTCTGTGTTAACGTGCTAATTTTGACAGCGCTAATTATTATTGAATTAATATTAAAGGAGAAGTCCACTTTCAGAACAACAGTTTACAGATAATGTAATGTAATGTTTTGGGATCGTTCGAGGCTGCATTTAAACTGCATTTTGGAAGTTCAGAATCGGGGCACCATATCAGTCCATTATATGGAGAAAAATCCCGAAATGTTTTCCTCAAAAAACATAATTTCTTTACGACTGAAGAAAGAAAGACATGAACATCTTGTATGACAAGGGGGTGAGTACGTTATCTGTAAATTGTTGTTCTGGAAGTGGACTTCTCCTTTAAAGCCTGTTTGTTCCTTCAAATTTCTTTGTTTCCATGTTTTATAGTGTTACGCGTTGAGTTTATAAATGCAGTGGTGGTGATGATGTTCTTTAATGTAAATGCTCTTTGCTCATTTTCTGTAGATGCTGTTTGAATAACTTAGGATATGTGAGCATTATAATTAGTAACTTAATGTGTTTCTATTAAAATATTTTCATGTTAAATAAAAATTTAGTCATATTAAAATATTTTATGACATCACCTCTATATGCTAAATGACTAAAAAGATATTGTGTAGTTAATAGATTATACTAACATTAGGCTGCTTTTAGTCATACCCTGGAGTTGGTGCACTCTCTGGCTATGAATTAAAGTAAGTAAACAATTAAATAAATTAGGATGATAATATCATGTATCAACAATGTCACAGGCTGACCATAGGACAATATGACTATGGTGCATATTGCCCAAAACGTATTTCTGTTATACTTTTAATTTATTTTTATTATTACTGATTATTAACTATTATTGTTAAAAGTGTATAAAATACTATAAAAAGTCTATAAAAAGCAGCTTTGTCATAATTACAGCAGAAATACTAGAAATATATTAGCATATATGGATGGGGGCCTTTGAATATATTGTGAGGAGCCCTGGAGTCAAAACCACTGAGAAGCACTGTTTAATGTAAATACTGCTATTTTGTAGGAGTGAACTCAATTGTACAACCTGATTGTCATTTCCATAGCAAACTGAAGTCTTCGTGTACAGAAGTGGAGTGACAAGTTTTAGCTGTGGTGTGTCTGTGTATAAAATAACAGAATTAATCATTATTTCCTCAAAGCACAGGGCCTGTTCATTGCCGCTTCACAAAGGGGCACTGTGCGGAAAATGTCACAGAGTATATTGCTCAGCAGAATCATATCCTCAGAGCTTCAGCTAGTAGCCTTAGTAACTCACTGCAGTGAAGACTTGAGCAAGCATTCTTATGTAAACATTACCATGCGGTGGAGCCTGTTACTCACTGCGTGCTGGCGGAAAACCTGATGGGACTCGTTCGCGACGGTTGTGAAGGAATACTGAGGGGAAAAGCAAGGGAGTAGCTGCTGCCTCGCGGGGAAGCCAGCCGAGTCCCACCCTCGGCGGCTGATCGCACACTCGTGCGGGCTGTCAGACATGCACGACGCTCTGCTGAAGGTACCCGAGCTGGGATCGGTCGGCGTGATGAGGGGAGACGGCGGGCGCGGCGCTCTGCTGGTGGCGCTCATGTGCTGCATGGGTCAGTAGCTTTCGTCAGCTTCCTGCGTTCGCTTCGTCTGCCAGATCGCCTGCTTTTGCTGCAGTGTGCCAAGCTTTTAGATTGATTTTCTTCCCAGATCTCGTGTTGTAATGCTCTTAGGAGCAGAGTTTATCTCTGTCAGTGCTGAAGGGTTCAGAGTACAGTGAGATTTGTGATGTTTGGCTGTTCTTGTCAGGTCGAGGTGACTCCTGTGACAGTGGCTCCCATCAGCACGTTCATGCTCTGCTGTATTTTAATAAGCGGTGTTGCTAAGGCAAAGCTGTGGATCATACTTGAGATTGAAGATTAGTAAAAATGCCAAATGCCATGTCCTTGCCATATTTGATGTGACAAGTAATCAGGCTGTGTCTTTCATGTATGTCAAAGTTTTCTAGGCATGCATGATACTACTTTATTGGTATTGATCAATATTTGATATAGTTTGGCTGATATTGTATGCTTAATTGTGCTTGCTCATTTCCCAGATTTCAGATTTTAATTATGTATAATCAAATGACACTATGATGTAGAACTTTCACTTAAAACAACTTTACATGAAAATTAGAAATGATGTTTTGGCATTTAACTGAAATAAAATACAATTTTATGGCAAGGTGCAGTGTTCATTATAAATGATTTGTCAGTGCACGTCATTGTTTTGTTGTAATTGATGTACCTGTATGATTTTTAATCAAAATAACTTTCCATCTCTGTCAGTGCCATGAGGGCAAAAAAATAATTGTTCACCACCGGCATTCTTTCACTCACATGTTGTTGCAATTGCCAAACTACAACCATTCATTCAGTTCCTGATGAATGAATGAATGAATGAATGAAAGAGGCATTAATACTGTACAGCACTGTACAGTATAGCAGTTCAATTTTGCCTGTCAAACTCTGACTGATGTTATTATGTTGCATAATCGAAATATGTCAAATCGTGTGGTTTGTTAGACATACTGTTGCTTTCTGAAGTGACTTAATTTTCACCAGAAGGTGAATAAAATATTTGGCATTGAGCACAAATCTCAATTTACATAGCTGTTAATTAAATATGACGTGTCACATCATGCAACATTTTCAATTGTTTTTTTGCTCGATATTTATGCTAATCTTTGCGATAGCTTAAATAGTTTTTCTTGGAAAGAAACATATCTAGAGACCAGAATATAATAGAGACTTTTGACTTGGGCCTATTAGCAAACACTCAAAACACCCTAGCAGATGCATAGCAACACAAGTTTGCACAGACAAACAGCACACACATTCATCAGAGAGCGTGCAGTTTATAGTTGATAGATGATAATTCAGTTTTCAGCCGGTTTTCTGCAACAGTTGCAGCGTCTTTTCAAATATTCATGTGCAACACTGAACAAATAGTTAAGTGATGATGATGATGATGATGATTGTGTCTGATTTGAAACATCTGCATGAAGTTACTTTTCTTTTTAGATGAAAATGACTGTTCACTGATGGGGTTTGAAATACTACTTATATTTCCATTATGCTGCTGTTTTATTAAAAGTCTGAATGGTCTCGCGGCTGAGCTCTGTGTGACGCAGGCACGTCTGTTGTCATGGACACAGGAAACAAAATACTGTGGTTGGAAGCCCTGTGTAATGGAACCAAGACTTGACTGGGATTCAGTCTTATTCTGTAATTAGCTTTCATATCCTGTCCAGAATTAGAAACATGGCATTACAATATGACAGAAACCCACCAGGCCAGACAACATTAGTATTTTTCATCTGCTAACAAGATTGTAGCTCTTCTAAAACTAAAAAAAGGCAGAAAGGCCACAGACATTGTGTTTTCATTTAAAGCTGTTTATATGGAAGACATTTCAATGCATTTTCTCTACATTGAACAGATGTATACTGACAGATCACTTCATTCACAATTCTTGTTCTTTTGAGAAAAAAAAAAAACATATAGAAATAAAATAAATAATACTAACGCTTTGACAGCATATTTATTCAGTCATACATTAAAGGTTTAGTTCACCCAAAAATGAAAATGTTGTCATTAATTACTCACCCTCGTGTCGTTCCAAACCCGTAAGACCTTCAAAGCACAAACTGAGATATTTTTGATGAAATCCAGGAGCTTTCCTACCCTGCACAGCAACAGATCTACCACGTTCAAGGCCCTTGTCAGTCTCCAACGTGGATTTACGAGATTACCACAACACACGCATGTGATGCTGTTAATGCGGAGCCGACGTTATGAAGTAGAAACCGGATTCGCTGTGCTTTGTTTACAAGCAGAAGCACGCTGTACATAAAACAGTTTTCTTAAACATGTCTGAAATTTTTATTTATTTATTGTTTTTGCCCAGCCTTGCTTATTTGAACCAGAATATACAGAAGATGAACTAAGAGAGATGGACGTTCTCCATCTGAATGCCAGATCCTGCGTCAGCAGCACCACACGCTAGGGTTGTGCCGATAGACGATAGCATGGTGTAGGGCTGCACAATTATGACAAAAATCATAATTGTCGATTATCCTTTGAAACTGTAATTGCGATTATTAATTATGATTATCACAGTTTACATTGAATGATGTTTTAAATAGCTTTATACCATTGTTTGAAGCAACTGCATGCCACATTTTTATATGTAGTTTCATCTTAAGAAAGTGGTTCTTTGCCCATTTTCTGTCCATGGTCTTTGAATAACTAAGGAAATGTAAGCATTAGTAATTTACAATATTTCTGTTAGATTGTTATCATGTTAAATACAAATTAAGTCATGTTAAAAACATTAGGCTGCCTTTAGCCTTATGCTGGAGCTGGTTCACTTTCGGGCAATAAAACTAAGTAAGTAAATAATTAAATAAATTAGCACGATAATATCGTGTATTGGTGTTCTCACATGCTGACGATAGGGCGATATGAAAATTAAGCATATCACCCAACACTACCACACGCATGCGACGCAATACTTTCATGAACGTGCGGTGAAAACCGACGCGAAAGAGGAGAAATTGTTAAATAAAGTCATTATTTTTGTTTTCTTTGCACCCAAAAAGTATTCTCGTAGCTTCATAAAATTACGGTTGAACCACTGATGTCACATGCGCTGTTTTAACAATGTCCTGACTACCTGCCTGGGCCTTGAACATGTCAGTGGTATTGCTGTCTATTTAGGGTCAGAAAGCTCTCAGATTTCATCAAAAATATCTTAATTTGTGTTCTGAAGGTGAACGAAGGTCTTACAGGTTTGGAACAACATAAGGGTGAGTAATAAATGACAGAACTTTCATTTTTGGGTGAACTAACCGTTTCTAGTTAACTGACTGTAGACATTAAAAGGTTTTGTTGGAATTATTATTTTAAGAAAAAAGATGTCAATGCTATAAATGATTTTGCAACAGCCTAAAAGCAGTTCTAACATCAATCTCTTTTGATTTTCAGATGAAAGAGACCGAGTCCAGAAAAAGACATTTACAAAATGGATAAATCAGCACCTCTTAAAGGTAGGTCTGTTGTTGTTTTCAGTGCACGCTAGTGAGACGCTTGAGAGTGGTGGAAAGAGAACTTTCCCAGTATGCTGTGGTCTAAATTATAGACATCTAAATATACAAACACTAAGCTCAGAAATGGAGGGTATTAACATGTGCTGTGGTACTGTTTGGGAGGGATCTGGCGACTCCACATATGCTTCATTAATTCTTCAGGTGTGCCATGTCTTTAGGGCATTTGCAGTCACCTTTGGTTTAAAAAACACTCATAATAAATGATAGAACACACTAACCTTGAAGCACATGCTGACGTGCCTGAACATTCTGTGATACGCAGAATATACTGTTTCCTGGATAAAATGAAGAGATCTTTTAGCAGAAATCTGTCTCAGAGCTCATTTTGTTGTGAATAACAGATTATTAGTATTTTCAAAATGAGGTCTAACTAACTTTTCAAATGTGTCCAAGTGTTTTGTTTTCATTTACACTTCAGTGTTAGGTTTTTCTTAGCAACACCATTTATCCAGGATGGCAAGTAACAGCGTGTCTGCTAGAATCACTTCAGCTTGATTTTCTGTTTATTGTAGACACATTTCCAATCAGATAAGTGATTTCATAAATGGTTTTTGATATGATTACTGTTAATAAGGTAGCAAAATATTTCACCATAATGAAAAAAGGCAAGTAAGAGCATGTTGGATAATTTGACATGGATGATTATTATAGTTAACTCTGTGGAATGTTCTACACGACTTGAATAAAGTTTTCAGAAAGGATTATTATATGTATCAACTATTCTGCATTTATTGTTTAATAGATTTCTGCTTTGGATTGCAGTAGTTTGATTAAAACCACAAATAGGCATTGAATTGTTTAGGGTTTAGGGTAATCTAAAATGGATTAAAAGGGTGCTTTCTTTAAAAAGAAATCATAATGTGGTTAAATGTAAATAGATTAATATCTAGGCTAATATTATTCAAACATGAGAATTTGTTTCATTATCAATCACTCCAATATCAAGTCAAGACAGGTCAACTTTATTTAAATGGCATTAGCAATTTACCCCCCAAAAATTACATATTAAAATAATAAAATAAAATAAATAAATATATAAAATAAACAAGTTGCATATGAATATAGCACAAAGTCAACATTTTTAATGCGTTTAGAAGATAAATTTTACAGTGTGGGAATCACCTCTTCTACTACTATTTCTTATGCAAGTTGCTGACTAGCAGCTCATAGTAAAGTGTAACAGGCTGGACTGACCCAGAAGCCGAGTTAAACATCTATTTCAGTCATGCAGCTGTGCTTGCTGGGGATTATGAACAAGAGGACCTGGATGAAAGCAGGTCAATAAGGCAGAGAGGTGACTTCAGTGGCGCGGTATTTAGGACGTACCGGGGGTAAAGCGACGTTCACGCTGCTGGAGCTGCAGAGGTGAAAGGTCTTCAGATGAGATGTCTGTCATTGGCCAGCGTCTCATGGGAGCGCTAATGTTTACAATGCGACGTGTGAGAGGGATAAAAAGGCTTTCAGCTAGCATGAGGGATAATTCATTGTGAAATGATACCTCAAAAACATCCTCTTGCAATGTCAAACATCATTCCTGAGTGCTTCTTTGCAGAAGGCAGTGACTGATGGTTTCCTGAACACTTTGATGATAAGCAAAATGGTGTCATTGCTGAGACAGGAATTGTGATACTAAAAATCCAATCCAAAATTTTTTATTTCAGTCCTCACAGGCAACTTTTTACAAAAAATAAAATCAATGAAACGTAATTACCGAAAAAGGTGTAGACCGAAGCCTTGCTTATTATGCCTGCCCTTTACATCAACTGATGAATGACACTTTTTCACTAAAGATAAACAAAAGTTGCATACTGTCACAAATCTGGCCGGTGACCTTCGGTCCGCTCACCACCAGATGTCGCCCTCTCATTTCATTGACATTTACATTACACAGACTGTTGAACCACACCCCGGACTACGTTCCCCATCATCCATTGCGCCGATCACATGCATCTAATCAGACACTCTATATAAGCCTCGGACTTCCTCTTGCCATTCGCCGAGTATTGTACTGCGTTACTCTCATAATGTTAGCATTTTTACGGAGCTATCTCTAAGTTATCTTGTGTCTAGTTAATCAGCCACTGAAATCACGGCTCATTCACAAGGGTCCGTGTTCATCACTGTCAGTTTGTGGACTTTGCTTTATTGTGTGTGGGCTTGCCATTCACTATGGGTGTCGCGGAGGAGGAAAGTGACAACGCGGTGATGGCGGCGACAGCGGAGCCCGTCCACAAAAACTCTGTCATGTCACAGCTGCCATTCATGTAACATCGCAGCTGTGCAAAGTAAAGCCAAAGCTGATCTTCATGAGCCAAGTCAAGTCACATCTCAGCTGTTCATCCAGAGTCAAGTCACATCTCAGCTGGTCTCCCAGAGCCTCGTCACGTCTCGTCTGAACTCCTAGAGCCTCGTCACGTCTCGTATTGCCTCCCAGAGCCTTGGCACGTCTCGTCTGACCTCCCAGAGCCTCATCACGTCTCGTCTGTCCTCTCAGAGCCTCGCCATGTCTTGCCTGACACTCCAAAGGCTCGACCTGTCGTGATGGCCAGTGCGATGGACCCACCACTGATGTCAGTGCGGGCTGCTGGCATCCCAGTGGCATCAGTGCCTTCAGGCCCAACCATTATTGAGATCCTGCCACCCACTGCTGCTCTTCCCCTAATGGCGGTCGCTATTTGTTGAGTGTGGGCTGCACACTGTGCTCCAGAGGACTCGTCTGTCCACGAGTCTGCACCAGTGCCCCCGGAGGTGGCAGCTCCTGCTGCCGAACCTCCTAAGGGGGCGGCATCCACTTACGAACTCTCAGCCTGTCCTGTGGACTATGGAGGCTGTCTGCAAACTCTCGCATGGTCCTAAACTGGCCACGGAGGCTGTGTATGAACCCCCTGCTCATTCTGTTCTGGTAATGGAAGCTACCACTGAACTCTCTGCCCGTTCTGTCACGGCTGTGAAGCCTGTCACTGAACTCTCTGCCTGTCCTGTCACTGCTAAAGAGGCTGTCAGTGAACTTTCTGCTCCACCGTGGTGGGATCCTGCTCCGTCCCGGAGGGCTCCTGCTCCATCTGTGCCACCCTGGAGGGCTCTTGCTCCATCTGTGCCACCCTGGAGGGCTCTTGCTCCGTCTGCTCTGCCGTGGGTGTCTTTTGTCCTGCTCTGGTGGTCTTCTACTCCGCCGTGGGTATCTTCGGTCTCGTCTGCCCTGCTGTGGTGGTCCCTAGCTCACCCTGCTCTGCAGGTCCTGCCCCAGTCCCCAGGTCATCCACATGGACCCGGCCCTCCAGCCCTCACCTTGTCTCGCTATGTCACGAATCTGGCCGGTGACCTTCGGTCCGTTCACCACCACCCTCTAATTCTCATTACACAGACTGTTGCACCACACCCCGGACTACGTTCCCCATCATCCATTGCGCTGATCACTTGCATCCAGTCAGACACTCTATATAAGCCTCAGACTTCCTCTTGCCATTCGCCGAGTATTATACTGCGTTTAGCTCTCTCATAGTGTTAGCATCTTTACGGAACCATCTCTTAAAAAGATAGACTGAATTGAAACCTTTTCAATACAACTACATATAAATATTTGTGTGCAAGTTTAACATTATAGTAACGATTTGGAAATTATGTTAATTTGACAACAAACACCAGGGACCAGACATGTAAAGCACCATTCCAGTCGGGCTAGACTTACGCATTCAGAAAAGGGTGGATTACTACAATATTTTAAATAATACATACACAAATAATATTACAAATGAATACTGAGTTGTATAATTATTTATCACCTTATTTTTTTTTTTTAAATACATTGTCTTAAATTTACTAAGTGAAATACATAATTTTTATTCCACAGATTTGGATTTTGATTTATTTTTGTGAATGTGTTGGTGGTGGGTATTACCACAAAAGGAGAAAAAAAGTGAATGGAAGAGAAAGTAGAAGGGAAAATCAGGAACAACCAAATGTCTTCAAAGGAAAAATTAACTTAATTTAAGTTAATTTTATTAAATGTGTAATTGTATTATTGTATTAAATGTTTTTTTTTTATTTATTGAAAAAAGTATAAAAAAATAAGTTATTGTATACTTTGTACATTATCTGTGCAGTATATAAATCAACTAAATCAGCAAATTTTAAAGCATGTAATTTAATAAACAGATTATTTGTTGGTTCGTAATAATCAACCAGTTTAATGATCCTTATAGCTTTCTTTTGTAACATATACACTGAGTTTATAGTGTTTTCATTAAAAAAAAAACGAAGACCTTTTGTTCTATTTAGTATTGCTATAGATTTGGACATTTTTGTTTTTACATGATTATTGTTACTTTGTTAATAACTAAATATTATAAACTTAGTTTTACTTCAATTCAGTGAAAGTCTATTATCATCAAACATCAGTTCGATTTCCACTGTATTCAGAAGCTGTTCCAAGTTTTTCCTGAATAAAATAAATTTGTGTCATCAGCAAACAAAACCATTTAAAAAATTTAGACAGTTTCTAAATATAATTTATATACAGTACAAACAATTTGGGGCCTAGTACCGAACCTTGTGGAACACCACAAGTAACCTTCATTAAATCTGATTTAACATTATTTATTTGTACAAACTGATATCTGTCGTCAAGGTAACTTTTTATCCAAGAGAAGGCTTTTCCTCTCCAGTTTCATTATTAATAAGCCATAATCAATAGTGACAAAAGCTTTTTTTTAAATCTAGGAACAGATTATACCCTACAGTATATTCTTTATTAAATCTCTTATCTATAAAATTATCAAGCCTACACACAAATAATTTCTCTAATATTTTGAGAACTGGGAAAGAAGGGAAATTGGTCTATAGTTGGAGAAAAGATGTCGATCTCCACTTTTAAAAACTGGAATAACTTTAGCTGCTTTCATATTACTTGAGAATATTCCTGTTAAAAAGGACTGATTACAAATACGTGTACATGGACAACTTATTTATCAAATCCTTTGTGTTTTTGGTGTTCAGATATGAACTGGTTTGGCGTTGGTCAAAACCGTGGATGTGTTGAAACAGGCCTTTTGCAAGGTGTGCTGCTGTCTCACAGTCACTGTCTGTCATACATTGGGTGGATCTGGTCCTTTGTCTTCTGAATGATAAAAACCACAGTCATGGGAGTGTCATATGTCTGTGCTTTTTCAGATCTAGTTCATTGCTGGAGATAATTACCCCTGAAAACCCCTTCATGTCACCAAAATAAACAAAACTGACATTCTCCTGCATAGTAATGTGAAGCTGATGAGATGCTTGTCCAGTTAGTGTAGTCAGGGTTGCCCCATATTTAATTTTTGACAGGAATGAAAATGTGGCTGTGAGGGACTGAAGTAAAGTGTGTTTAATAGATTATACTATACAACAAACTGTTTGCTCAGATGATGATGAAACCTCTATCCGGAAAAACAAAACTAAGACTTTAGTTTGAAAAGTTTGGAAAAGTTTGGAAAAGTTTAGTTTGGATGTTTGTGGGAATGATATGTAATGTGGACATTTTATTCAGACAGTATGAATACTACTACTGTACTACATTTTTTTCTCACACTTTCTCTCTCTTCTCTTTGTTTCAGGTACGAAAGCATGTGAACGACCTGTATGAGGATTTGCGAGATGGACATAACCTAATCTCCTTGCTGGAGGTGTTGTCTGGTGAGACACTGGTGAGTATTGCTCTGTTTCATCTGTCGGCTCTTTGTGTCTGAAACATACTGAGAAGTGTGTTAAATGTTTAAGCAGTCTTGAAGCAGAATACTTAAACGTGTGTGCAGTCGCTCGCGGTAACATCACAGTGTTTTTGAAGGGGGCATCTTAGATTCATCATCCACACCAGTCCACATCTGTGTGTGTGTGTGTCTGTGTGTTACTAATCCAGCAGCCACTCACACACTGATCAGCTTTGCTAAAAGTGACTTAACCAGTACCTGCACATTCATGCTGTACAGCAGCTAAAACTGTGCTAATAGTGTAATCTGTGAAAATGTTTTTGCTTATTTACACTCTAGTGTACATCCAGCCATTCATACTTACACTATTATATCAGTTTGGCATTAAGTAAACTTGTTCAAATTATAGTCCAGTGTTGTGGTGTGTTACAATGCATTGACTGTGAGCTGTGGAGGAATTCTCATTCAGTATCAAAGGTGCTGTAGTTCCCACACTTTGTGCAAACAAACACATACCAGCAGCTTTAGCATGCAGCTTACTGAGATTTTAGTGAATCTGTTTTGAATATTACATTTATACAGTATTTAACGTGTCTGGGATAACATGTAATATAGTTTTAAGACCCTGTGAAATATTGTATAAGAATAGCTTTTTGTTTATGCCTTTTAGCTTTAAAGCTAGTATATGTGGTAGTGTGCCCTCAAAAGTTGACACAAACTTTTTATCAGAGAAACATGTGACCCTGGAACGCAAAAAAAGTCATAAGCGTTAATGTTTTTAAAACTGAGATTTAATAAATAATGAATAAATAAGTTTTCCATTGTATGGTTTGTTAGGATAGGACAATATTTGGCCGAGATACAATTATTTGAAAATCTGGAATCTGAGGGTGCAAAAAATTCAAAATACTGAGAAAATCACTTTTAAATTTGTCCAAACGAAGTTCTTAGCTATGCGTATTACTAATCAAAAATTAAGTTTTGATATATTTACAGTAGGAAATGTACAATATATCTTCATGGAACACAATCTTTTCTTAATGTCCTAATGATTTTTGGCATAAAAGAAAAATCTGTAATTTTGACCCATACAATGTTTTTTTGGCTATTGGTACAAATATACCTTAGCAATTTAAGACTGGTTTTGTGGTTCAGGGTCACATATAAAATGTAAGTCATGCATTTGAATAAATTTATAATTAAGCATTTTTAATGACAAAGTTGCAGTTTATTTACTTAATATACTTGATTTGAAGTGCACATTTAATACAAATTAACACCTTTTCACAAGGAGCATATTCACATTTTTTTGTCCAAAAAAAAAAATGCTGTCTACAGTGAGAATATCCTATGCTGCCTGCTATAGAAAGAGCTTGCAGCAGTAGCAAAATCATGGCTATGTTCAAAAGAGTTATCCAGTTGTTGTACAATTGCAAGAGGAAAATCACAGTATGCTGTTTTAGTTTTACTGGGCTAGGACTAAAGACTAAAAAGACTAAAAGTTTATCCCCAACTTCCTGCTTAAATGCATTACCACAGGAAGGAAAACTGTGTGTCAAACCATTTAATGGTGATATTAAATCAGCTCTGGGAACTTAAGGACAGTGCTTGGCCAGTGCCTAGATTTAAGTGCCTAGATGTGCCCAAGATAAATGCCTGAACACTTAAACCTTCATGAGAGCATGAACATTAATTTGAAGGTTCAGCACTTTGTCAAAATCATGTCAAACGTGTACAAGCACATTATGTAAGTCATCAAAAGCGATGCAACATCCAAACTGTGTTGGAATTATAGAAGTTTTTTTCCTGAAGACATTAATCCAAAGGACAAAAAAAACAATGCAAGAAATAAAAACGTTACGATTTTGCTTGAATTACAAGAATTCTGTTCAGTTTGGATTGAGATTTTCTCTTATTATGCTTGTTATTTTTTATTTGATTCTTTTATATTTCATTAGTGACTTCAGGATCTCTGTTACAGCTGTGAGTGATTGAGGTGGATTTGACTGAGAATTCCTCCAGAAGCTGTCAAAGTAATGTCCGGTCATTTCCGTGACGCGAGCGCTTTAGTTGGGCCGCTGAATGCACTGATCTGAGAGCAAAGTGCCCCCTTTCTTTTGTTGACACCCTGTTTCTTTTCCTCCTTGTCTCCTGTCCTTCTCATTCTCTTCTTCTGTCCATCTCTCATGTGTCCACCTGTCTCTGTGTCTGTATGTGTGTCTCTCTCTCGTGCTCACGTTCCCGCCGGTAAGCCGAGGGAGCGTGATTTTCTGAAGACGTTACGGTTGGTGAGTGCGGCTGACGCATGCACGGTTGAGCGGCATGGACGTGACCACGATGATGATGATGAGGATAAGGGGGTAGGTGTGGACACGCGTCCTCCTGCCCCCTCGTAACAGGACTAATGTAGAGTGTGCTGTGCGTATTAACTGAGTGCCAAACCTAGAGAAGCCTGGCTTCTCTTCAGTGGACTGTAGGCCTCTAGGACTTTATAAATCTTTGCAAATTCAGTAGATAGTGAGGTTGAGGTTACAGGGTTGCCTAATCGCTGAATATTGCCTTCTGGGGTTGCTGTGGAGTACTCTAGAATGCCAGCTTGACCATTTCTCAAGACACGAGCTTGGGCTGTGAACTAAAGGCCTGATTCAAGTTCCTTTTGCTTCAAGAGTGTGTTAAAGACCCCATGAAATCACAGTTTTGTGGCTTTTAGTCCATTTGTTTAGTCTGTCAGCTTTGAAGCATAAAATTGATGATGGCGTCTCTGGCTCAGTGGAAGATGAGTAATAATATATGCATATATGCCTGATATATATTTACTAAGCAGTGATATCAGTATCATTTTTTTAAAACTATTTTTAAAAAAAGACAATTATTTTTAAATCCTTAGAGGGAAAAGGAATGGGAATAATACATGAATAATAGAATATAAGCTGTTCATACAGCAGTTTGTACAGTTAACCTGATCAAATGCACTGATAAACTGCAGGATGTGCTTGATATTAAAAAGATATTAAAAGTGCATCAAGCCATGTTTGACAGGTGACTGTTTTTTTTACGTAAAATCCAAAACAGATCTGCAGGCACTTCAAATCAAAAGTTAGCGATTCACTTGAGCCGTTCATTGTCCATAACTTGTTAGTTCGCTTGAACATAAAGTGTTATTTATTGTTGTGTCTTTGTTGTACTGTATTTATCTTTCCTATCATTTTTGTAGGCCAAAGCCAGGAAACAAATTAGCATTTTAGTTAAAAGGTTTTATTTTTTGATAGGTTTCGGTTAAATGTCTGCAATTAGGTCTGGTTAACACAAGCTGTTAAAATCATATTTTCATGATTTATTCTACAACATAAAATATATCAGTAATACCCCTGTTTTAGTTGTCTTAAAAAATTTGGTTGTCGCTCTTGCAAACTATTCTAAATCAAACTTGTAAAAAAGTGAAAGTGAAATTTTTTTTTTTAAATATTTTTTAAACAATGACCAAAAGAGTTGTCTGTCCGATGCTTAATGTTTTTTTTTTTTGTTTGTTTGTTTTATGTTAATTCTAGTTGTGTTAAATTTTGAATATATCCCCCTGATGCATCATGGTCACTACAGTGGACAGTTATTTGGAGGCCATTTTGAGCCATTTAAGAAGTAGCATCATGTCCCAAACACCAAATGGTGAACCCCCAAAGTGCTGTCTACAATTCCATGTAATTGTTATCTTTGTATCTTTTTTTTGTTTTGAGATATTACATAATCAAAATGGCGGCAAAATGTCAAATTATTTTATTCACAGAAAACCAGACAGGTACAAAAAGTATTTTTCAGCTAAATACATTTTAGCATTATTTTTCTTCTCCATTTTTTTCTGTGACAGAAAAAAATATCTGTCCACTACAGTGGGACGTCATGCACCAATGGGTATAATTCTGCCTATGTGCCCTTATATAGATTTTGCCTTATTTTTATATTTTATTAAAATTATGATATAATTTATACTTGAATGGTTTTATTGAACCGAAATATTAAATAGCCTTCAGATTTTATCATTTAATTCAGTGTTTAGAGTCTATATTCACTAATTGTCTTATAAAACTGTAAGCATGAATACATGTATACTGTATGAGTGTAGATATTTGTGTTCGAGTGTGTGGTGGGAAGGTGTTTGTGCTTGAGTGTGTTTGTATTTGTGCTCACTTATTTATGAATAGCCCACCACACCTTCCCCCACACAACCCCACAAACCTCACAAACCTCTGCCCCGTAGACACACTCTCTTAGCTTTTGTTTGTTACACTTCACTTTACAGTGTCATCATTGCTTGTTGTTCTTATGTGTTTATGTCTCATTTACTGTTAGTAAATGATTTAAAAACATGTTTTTTTCAGACCAGTCAGTGACTTCCATTGACTCACTATGTATACCGTTGATGCATGGTGTCCACTGCAGTGGACAGATATGTAACTCCCTCAAAAAAAAAAAAGATACTGAGAAAAAAAAAATATTACTAAAAATATTACAGAGGAATATATATATATATATATATATATATATATATTATTTTTTTTTTTTCAGGTTGATGTGAACAACGAAATCTGTCATCACTGCTGCTTTCTATTGCTTGTAATTAGTTTCTTTGTTCTTTTATTCTTAGTTTTAGTTTTTGCTGTGGTATTGAAATTGGCATCTGTATCCGTCAAAGCATTTCATGGGGTCCTTTTATTTATCATTGCGAATTTACAAATGGACACATTCTTGTCTTAAAGGAAAAGCACTATTTCTTGTGATAGAAACCTTTTAGTTTTTATTGATAGAACAATTTGCCATCTTCTACTATTCTGTGAACAAAACACATGGAACTCATATCAGTCCTTTACTTCCAGCCTTAAAGGGCAACGCAAAGAGACTTGTGAAAGCTGTATGATTCTCCATAAGTCATCCATCATCTGCTCAATCGTTCTCATTTCTCTTTAAGTCTGCCCACACTGTACCTTTGAGAAAATGCTCATCCACAAACTCCATCTGAGCTGAACTGAGGCGTTCAGCTGGACAGTGGAGATTTCCCTTTCTCTCCATCTGCTTTATTCTCCTTTCACTGCTTCCCGCTCTAGTTTCGGCTCACCCCACATCTCTGACCTTGCGTTTGGCTTGTGTTCCTTCAAGGCTTCATAGAAATAGTGTTAACCTGTGGGAAGTTAGCAAGAAACATCATGTACTGTAGTCAGGCTAGCTAGACATTGATGAGCAATAGTTCAGTTTTCCAGGCATCATAGGGGTTGCTGTGAGTTTTTCTCCCCCAGGCAGAGCTTCCTCTGCGAACGGTACGGTGAGTGTTTGGTGCCGAGAGCTCGGCCGTGCCTGCTGACACATGCAGTGATGAAATTTCTCTGTCTCCTCTCCTCACAGCCGCGAGAGAAGGGCCGCATGCGCTTCCACAGACTCCAGAATGTACAGATTGCACTGGACTACTTAAAAAGACGGCAGGTAAGACGAGTGAGAAAAAAATCAATCTAGTATGATTTTATTTTTTATGCTCCTGTTCCAGTTTCTAAACTGCGGGGCCCCACGTAATTGCCTGGTTTGCTTAAACACGCTACTGTTTGCAGTAATGCTACTGTAATTTACATTTGCAATTCAAAACAATACTGACTAGTTCTCAGAGATCAGCTCAAATTTATATTGTTTCAACTACATGATTTTAAATTGCAGCCAATTCCAGACAAAAGATTTCTGAGGAAAAGACATACACTAATATTACATTTTTCTGCCATCAGTATTTATACTTCTGTATATTTATTGATAAACAGTGCATTGCACACGTCCTAGTAAAGTTCAGTAACTTTTAAGAAACTGAATATGGAATAATGTGTATTCCATTTACAAAATCGCCAGAAACAATATTATATCTCATATGTTGAAAAATCCTGGGTACCATAGTTAACCATTCATTTCTATGGAAAAAAAAAAGAAAAGAAACACCTGATCTGGCTATTTGTAAAAAGACAAACACAAGCAGTTCTGCTCGAGATGATCCGTGACACGTGACGAAACAAACTCTGACCTCAGGATTCATGAATGACCCAGTGCGTGACCTCTCATTTGCACTGGCTTAAAAAGACCGTAAGGTTGGTTTGGTGAGATTTACAACCAATACATAAATGCCTTATCCGAGAATAAACATGATTTCTGTTCGTTGGTATGCTGTGAAATAGTCGTCACTGAAGGTGAATTATGATGAAATGTACAAAATCCCCATTTTTTCATTGTTAGCATTAAAATATATAATTGGTTACATAATAAGCAACAAGTCTGTGTGTAACAGTGATATTTTGTATGACTCAAAACAATGGCAAACTAAATATGATTACAGACACCACTGTTCAAAAGCATTTGCAATTTTTAATAATAAATAATAGTTAACATGCCTGAAGTCTGCATAACATTGCCAAGCTGCAACTTGACATTATTATAGAAGGTTCACAGCAGAATTTATAAATGGAGCTGTAATGTCTTAGGTAAGCAGTTAGTCTCCATGCCCTAAATAAACATCCTGTTCTCTAGTGCCCTCTTGTGGTGAGACTCTGACAATGATACATCACTGCCACAAGCAGCACAATGTTGGTTATAGATTTATTGCTCTTAGAATTATGTTTGTAGTCTAGAAGTAGATTGCTGCATGGATTAGTTTTGAAAAATGGACACATTTTTTAATTGCAGCATTATAAAATACTTTTCACCATCATGCACTTTTATATAAAGTAATGGGTTCAGTTCTAGTTTATTTGTGTATATATTATGAAGAGTTCATTTGCACAAACAGATAACTCGTTTTTTAACAGTTTTCAAAAATCATGTTTTTATCATTGTGCATTCCAAGTAATCTCAGTCAAACTGCATTTGGTTTTTTTTATTGGGTACAAAATAACAAAAAATACAGCTAAATAACACAATAAAACATAATAAAAATCTGTTTTTGCAAATAAACTCTCTCTCTCTCTCTCTCTCTCTCTCT
>JAHKKF010532509.1:36135-47156 GCA_019740295.1 Labeo calbasu
CTCTCTCTCTCTCTCTCTCTCTCTCTCTAAAGAATTCAGATGCAAAAGCCTCTAATTTTCTTTTAAAATGAGCATTTTTTTCAGGCTCCAATATTTATGTTTAGTTATTTCACTTTAATTGCATGGAGCCTGATAAAACGTTAATTTTAGATGAAAATTTCAGATGACACTTAGAGGCTTTTGCATCTGAATTCTTATAATCTGTATGTCTATATATGTGTGTATAAACAATATTAAACCGTTTATATTAAGTATAAAGTATAAACATGCTCTTGCTGTATCAGATGCCTCAGAGTACTTATTTCTCATCTCATTTACAACTGAATTAGAATGAATGAATGAAGTAACTGAATCAGATGTAAATAGCCATGTCATTGCCTTACTGAATATAAAAAAAACAATAGCTTTGCTTGTTGTAATATTAATGTGGTTTGGCATTGGAGACGTTATTTGAATTTCATTACATATGGTTTTGTATGTTTTTTCTGTGTAGATAAATAGATTAATTTAAAACAAAAATATAATTATATAAACACTTATTTTGGGAATTATTGCAGAGCACTGTGTGATTGTGTTATTATATCACTCATCATAACTGTATAACGCTTGTGTTCTCAGGTGAAGCTGGTGAACATCAGGAATGACGACATAACGGATGGAAACCCAAAACTGACATTGGGATTAATATGGACCATAATTCTGCACTTTCAGGTTAGCCAGTCAATTCTCATAATTTGTTTTAACAATAAACCGTCTTTGTATTTATTTAATGGCTTCGGTGTTTGATGTAGGTGTTTCCAACTACTTACTCCTGACAATGTGAAAGTGATCATATGTCGACATTGCAGTTCGTTCTCTGACCACAAGAGGTCATACATGTATGTGATTTTCATTGAAAAGAGCTTATGAGACAGACAATGCAGTATTAACTGCTAAAAATGCCCCTGAAACGAACCAGAACACCTTACGTAAGATTCATAGTACAGGAAGCTTTCAACAGCCCAGTATAAAAAGTCCATAAATAAACTTAAGGTTTCAGTTTTCAAAGTTTGTCTTTATTTTCCTGTTCTGGTCTGATTGTTTGGTTGTAGGTGGAGTGCAGCAAGCTGTATGTGTCATTCTGCAGAGCGTGTTCACTCACATGCTCAGGCCTACTTGGGTGTTTATTAATTTTCAGTAATGCTCTTTCATGCAGGAACAGTTCCCTCTTTTAATGAAACATTGTGATGTGCCAGAATCTTCAATTATGTGATTTTCCTCAGTAACTACGTTGTGAGATTGATTTATGAAGGTCATTATTTTAGGATCAACATGTAGTAGCTGAACATGGAAAATATTTGTGTTATTACGTGCACAAGATCAGTCTTGTATGTTTTACTCAATAATGCAAATTTTGTGCAAAATTTAATAATAAGTCCATGCTTTTCACAATGAAAGAGCTTTTATTGCTAAAAAATGACTTATGCTAGACGAATCATCCTGAGCTAAATAATAATAATAATTAATGTTTGCATTTTATGTTTGTGACAGGGTTTTTAAAAACGATTTTTGCAGAATTTGTGCTTTAGCTGCGACACGCAGAGGTCACACAGAGGTTCTGCTGCAGCTGCGCATTTGCAGGTCTGAGCCTGTGAAACCTTCGCTTCATCTAATGTACAGTATATAAGACTGAAGTGGAGGGGAGTGCAGTCCTACGGGGCCCTTCACACAGGACGCGTTCCTGCTTTACGTCTGCGCTGCTTTTTAATTGTTAGAGTGTGCACGCATGCATCAGATCCGGTCTTTGCCCATCACATCATATCTCACAGATCACAGATTTCATTCTGTTGCGAACATGAATGCGTTCAAATATTCCTTGGAGACTTCTACTGATTTTTCGGACATGATGTCCCACCTTCACAGCAGCAGGTTATTAATATCCTTGGCTCAGCTGCACGCTGGTTTGAGGTGATGTTACGATAGAAACATTTTAGCGGTAGCCTGTTGCAGAAGTCAACCCGAGCCTCGAACCTCGAAACCGTGATTCACTTCTCCTGCACGCAGCGAGCAGGAACGCAGGACCGGCAGGCTGTAACAACTTCACCGCATCTCGATCTCGCAAACCACGCTGACCCAGCCTCCCTGACGGCCCACAATGGGCTGGAGGCTTGCAAAACAACTCTGAAAATCAAAATCTGGGGCATAGCTGAAGAATGTGTTAAATAATGCTTGGCTTCATAAAACTTGCTGACAGGTAGCGTGGGGATGTGCAGGGGCACCTGCCGCTGTCACTCTCACACGAGCCGTTGGGCATGCGGCGCTAGTGGCTGTGGGCCTGTTCCCTCATGATCCGCAGTTGGAGGGTACATAGAGTTGTTTTTGATGGCTCTGCCCAGACATTAGACTCTCAGGGATGATTTTTGAACCGTGTTCATATTTTTCGAGCCCTCCGGTCTCTTCTTTATAAGCATCCAGTTTTGAATCCGTTTCCAACCATTTAAGTATCGTGGTTCGCTGTTAATTTACATCTGTTGTTTGCAGCTCTTTAGGCAATGACTAATGTAATTGAATATTTTGGAGGACGCATTTGTTCATTAATACAATATCCACAGCTGCCATGTGAATACTGTCTGTTTGAATATGCGATCAAAGACATCGACTCTGAATCACGCTGACATTAGCCATTATGTTGTTTTAGTGGTTTGCTTGTGTTTTTTGCCTCAGAAGCATGTTTTGAAGTTCTTGAATGAGGGGTGTGTCGAGGGTGTGTTAACGTCGCCTCCAGCAATAATGTGCAACAATGTCATGTTTGTTCTCTTCTTTTACTGTATAAAAGTATCAAATAAAAAATTCATAACTGCCTTATTCTGATTCAGAACAGTAAGCCTGAAATATTTATTTAAATTTTGAATTGTCAGGTCAGATTTGGCAGGAAATACCAGGTTTGAGTGATTCATTTGTTCGTGTTTACATCATGTCCGCACAGTCGAGGCCAGGCTAGTTTATCATATGTGGATGTGCAGTAGCTTGGGAATACAATAAATAATGCTGTTGCGTAGAATTGGAACTGGTCAGCTAATTCCTCTTCAAAATGGACAGTTCTAAACGGCAGTCCTCGCTGAATTCTGAATTCTGGGGAATCACCTATTGTCAAAACAAACAAACTGAAAAGAGTCTGCAACCATAAAGGGAAAGTGACAGAGCTTATGCCAAAACAAGATCCAGACCACAGCAGATATGAGGCTTACTCAAATGCCATTTGAGCAAGTTTGTTGGAAGCACTGCTTACTGTCTGTGGGTTTGGAGCACACTGAACAAATGCGGCGTTGTTTTAACCACAACTTCTTTGTGTGGATATCAGTATGCTTTAATGTTGCAATCTGAAATGCATATGAAAAAGCTCATGTGAAAAGTACTTTGTAGTAAGCAGTTTAAAGTGGCTTTCCCTCACTGCCTACAATGCAAACCAACTCTTGACCAGCTCAAACCAGGAGCCATGCTTCAAAACATACCTAACCAGCATATGCTGGAATTTTCAACAGGGTGGTGAAAGCATTAGCATATTTAGAATTACTAACAGTGTTGCTAAGTTTGTGGCTAGATTTAGCGACTTTTCAGACCCTCTTAGCATCTTCTTTTTCCAAAGAAGCACCTAGTGACAAATCTGGCAACTTCTTGGACAAACCTTATTTAGTTTTTAGGTCTTGCCTTCCCAGCGCTCACACCTCTCTCTCTGCATCTGCTCTGTTCAACGAGCAGCAGAGAGGAGCAGCACTTTCAGTTAAAATAGATATTTTGTTGTTTCTAACTCTATATTACATGCATGTATAGCCAAAATCACAGCACAGATTAATATCTTCGAGAGCTGGTTATGTAGTCCTAACAGGTTACGTTTCAGTCACTATTTCATATTCATTCAGTTGCCTGACAATAGAAACAGTAAAGTAAATCAGTGAAAACAGTTTTATTGAGAATTTGGCTGCATTAAAATGCAGTATGTGAGCATGGAGAGGCGAGACAATGCGATGCACTGACATCATAAATATGCTAATTGGAGTATGACATCATCTAGTGACTTTTCAAGCGTGGTTTATCATACTAAACAGGGCAAATTAGTGTGAGACTGCAATCACATAAAAAGTAGAGATAGTAGCAGAAAGTTCTGTGGATGATCTACTGACAGTGTGCAAATTAAAGAACACAGATGCAATCAGATCATTTCCACAATGACCAATGATCTGTCAAGATCAGTGCAAATGAGCATATGGTCACAAACAAGCTGAGCCGATGATAGTGTGCGTGTAGGCTACTAACAACACTGCCACAAAATGGCTTAAGGCATTATTTTTGGGGCAATAAATAATAGTGCAAATACCAGCAAGCTAGCGTAAGTCACCTTGCATCTGAAAGGGAAACTCCTACAAATACATGTGCAATAAGGTTATCCGCAGAAACAATTATGTTCATTCTGTAAATCCTGACAGTAGTTTTTAAAGGTCAAAAGAGGTGCAAGCTGTTACTAATTTTGGCCATTTGTGTGCGAACCCTAAAGCAAGTTAGCCTAATCACTTGCCAGCTAAACCAGCTAAGGAGCAGCTAAAACCAGCATCCCAGCATAAAAAACCTACCGAAGCAGCATATGCTGTTTTTTTCAACAGGGAAACACTACTAATTAATTTTAAATTAATGTTTGGTAAGTAACTTGCTGTATAAGCTAATCATGTTTTACAACTATGCCTTTAAATTAGTTTATATAGCCAATATAATTTATCATCTTCCATATCCGTGACCGCTGGTTGTGTTTGTTTGTTTTACGTGCTGGACTTGATCCTTTTCAAAGCTTTGCTCTTGTTTTGAGCCAGATTAAAGCGCAAACAGAGAGCTTTGTCGTCTGACACAGCAGAGTTTGCCATGTTGTAGAGCCAGCCACGTTGGCCTGTTATTTTTAAAGGCCACATGACAGGCTGTGACTCTCTCTCTCAGCCTGGTACATCTTATTCGAATGGCTCAACTTGCTGAGCAGAGCTTTCACACAGTTACCAGAAGCCATCAGGGAACGGATGAGAGTCTGTCCCGCTCCCCTCCCCTTTCCCTCTCTCTCTCCAGCCTCCGACCGCTAAGGACATACAGCCGGAGTCAGCCTGGGGAAACTCAACACCAGCAGGGCTCCGGGGGTGGCTGTGTTTACACATCACATGAGGACTATGACGTTTCCTCAGCTGTGACAGCAGTGTTAGATTCTGTTGCTTTCCGGGCGCCTCGATCTCTATAATGTTTGTTCTGGAGGATCAGGGCAAAGGGTGGCGTTTCAAAGGTCACTGAGATTGCAGTGTGTTGGCAGCGTGAGAAGAAAGGTGGAGCGAGGCCAGTGAACGTGCAATACAGGAAGCTGAAGTTTGTTTGGAGCGTCCCAGTCTTCTGCTGAGTCTCAGAGGGATTCACATCATCCGAACCGCTCTGGATAGTTGGACTACGGCTGATTTGTCTGACATCACCTCTGTACCTAAACCCTCGCAGGGGAAAACATGGCTGCTACTTCCAGGGATAAAAAACTTTTGAACTTGCTGAACTTGTTTATGGCTTGCAGGAAAAAGTGAAACTTTCTTGATGGGCAGCCTGTGAGCAGCCGCCATGGGTAATATGTGTGGATGTGTGAGGGGCTCCAAAGAGGAGTGTTATGTTGATCCCACCAAAGCCCCAATCAGCCCTGCGCCAAAGGAGCTCAGTGGACGGCGATACTTTCAAAGGAGGAAGAAGAGGAAATCCACAGAGTTCAGTGCTACTGGCTCTTTGAGAAGCCACGGAGCCGCGAGCTGCAGGAGTGATGACCTGGAGGACGTCGCACCAGGCAGTAATTCTCTCAATCAGGGTGCTACACTGAACTCGGAGCAAGACGAGGTTCCAAGGCCCAGACATCCCAGTATCAGCCATGGGGTCTATGTTGGAGAAGTCCCAGTTCTCCGAGGTACAACCGGCAGAAGACCAGGTGCTAATCAGGTGGATAGGGATAAAAGCAGGCCCACTGCGGAGCACAATCTACGTGGGGTCACCAAGACCTCCAGGAGCACTGCCTCAAAGGACGGGCTCTTGGAGAAGAAACTCTTGCGGAGGCAGTTGAGGAGGGCGGTGAGTTTTGGAGCCGTGGAACATATGCTCCAGACACTGAGAGGAAAAGGCTCCTCGAGGGGCAGTGTGCATCATCAGTTGGAAAACATGGAGGGTTTCTCCAAAATTATATGGGACACTCAAGTGCACAGGAAGCGGAGGAGGGCCCACACTTGCTCGGGAGGTTTAGTTTCCCAGGCTACTTTGGATACTGTCCAACAAGATCTTAAACATGCTTCTACTAAACACCAGGAGGTAATAGCAGCATCTGTCAACATATGAGATGCTATTTATAGTGCAACAATACAATTTGTGTAACTTAAGAAATAATGTCCGCTGCACATCATACACCATTCGTTTGCTCCATGTTGCAGTTGCCGTAGTTACTAGCTGACAACCCACAACTTTGTAGCGGTCAGGCTGTGCAAGTCAGGGCTCTCAGAAAATTCATAGTTTACAAGTTGTTTTTTTTTAGTTCTACAAGAACATAAATGCTTTTTACAAGCTGGGATCTTGTATTTGTGATAATTCCAGCATGATGTGAATATACCTATGCAACGGTTTTGATTGCCTTATTGTTTTTATTAAGTAGTTACTGTGTAACCAGGCCAACTACAATTACATTAACATTTGTACATTTGGTAGACGCTTTAGCTCACGCGACCACTTTCATTTGATCAGTTCCTGTATTCCTTGAGAATCAGGGATGTGATGCAGTGCCATGCTTTCAACTGTGTGAGACACAAGCAAATTAATTTAGTGGGTCCTTCCACTAGAAGACAGTAAGGCTAATAGTTGAGCTCTGTGTTGCATTGTCATATAACTAGTACTTTGTGTCGTGCCTGTGACTGTATTCTTTATTTTATCTCTGTTGATCCATCAGCATCTAGAATCTAGAAACTGAACGTTTCATAATGAATGACACAGAGTTTCCATAATGTTAGCAATCATCTTGAGAGTCATGGCAGTGGTTAGTCAGAGATGACATGTTTTGCTGTGTTTGGTTTTCTTGGGTTAATAGCTCAGTCTTTCCACACCCACAGTCTAAACACCATGTGCTCCGCTGCCTTCTGACAAGCTATAATTACACCGGCCGGCAGATTCTTTTGAGTTGACTTTAATGTCAGGACGTACTCGTACTGTACACTTAGCAAGCTGTGAATGATTATTAAACTGTTGGTTTTAATATGTCGTGGTATAATGTGTTTTCTTAAATCAGTAGGTGTTGGCTTAGCTTTTGCTCCAGGCATTTGATTTTAGAGCTGCAAATCCTTCTTACCAGCGTGAAGTCATGTGAGTTCTCCAGTGATCAGTGGACACGTCTGCGCTAGCGGTCACTGTTCATTAGTCAACATGAGCATATTTCACTGCTGTACGAAAAATACATTTAATATGATTTATTGCATACACTGCAATACTACTATAAATATCTCTAAATGATGAAACAGAGCAACCAATCTGTGCTGGTAAGTCACTGATCAAATGTCACATGAATCAGCCTTTCTGTGTGCACCAGCTGAGCCTCATTGCCAGAACAGCATAAAACAGGTGTTTAAAAATGACCAAGTTACAGATATTTGTTAATATTAGATTAATTAGTGAGACACTGATTCCTTTTGCAGTAATTTAACAGTATCTATGTGTGTGGAAATGCATTTCATACATAAGTAGGGTACATTTGTGCACTGCTTGCTTACAGGTGATCACATTTATATTATGGAGTGGCTGTTGGTACCCAGGTGTAAATATGACTTGCACCTAAATAGTCTTTTTGACCTGCAGTGGATGGGGCAGATAAGGAACACATCCAAAATGTACAATACTAAAATATTTATAATATTTATTTACTGTTATCATACTATAGGCAGCATTTGTTATTACACAGGATGCAAATAGTATATATCTGCTAACAACAATGGGGTACAGACAGTCTTTATATTACTGCTGCGCTGTTACACAGATCTCTTGTTCTTTTTACAATTTTCTTTACAAGTTTTTATTAGAGCTGTCAGTTTAACGTGTAATTAATTAATTATTTGAACGAATCGTGTGAATCAATGATTCTCAAAGGCTCATTCATAAAGAGAGCCATTTACTTCATTCCTGAATGAATCAGCTGTTTGAACGAATCAAATGAAGACATTTACCTTACCTTGGCAGATTTAGTTTCTTATTAAAATAATAACCAAAAAAAAAAATAAATAAATTAAAGGGATGGTACATCCAATGACTTTCATTGTATGAACAAAAAATACTGAGATGTTTCCCAAATTATCTTCTTTCATGATCCATAGTTTACGTTAGGCCGTTGTAGCCTAAATGTTTACGTGTAATCAATTTTATGTTGAATTAAATAACATATTTCTTTCTAAAGCTATAATTTGTAATGTCTACTTGATACTTTCTCATTTAATACAAAAATAGCTTAAATCATCTTTTATGGGTATTTTCACAGTCAAATTTATTTTGTGATTAATTAGATTACTTAATCAACACATCTCGTAATTAATTCGATCGAAAGTTTTAATTGACTGACAGCCCTAGTTTTTATATATGGTAATGCATGCAGTTATATTCTTTATGTGCATGATATATGTATTTTTATTCATTCTTAATTCTAAACTTTTGAAGCTTTCGCTAGATTATTTACAGGACAGATTTGAATTGACATTATGGCAAAAACATCTAGATGATGTCATTTGAACTGTACATTTTTTTTTTGCATAATTCTTTTGAACTCGATTTTAAAAATGTTACAAAATGACCATTTCTTTGCATGTTTGCTGGATGTGACAAGGTTTGAAAAGAGGATCTGTATCTGTGTTATAACAGAGGTTGACTTCTTTCCTGCCTGCAGATCTCGGACGTCCACGTGACGGGAGAGTCCGAGGACATGACGGCCAAGGAGAGACTTCTGCTGTGGTCCCAGCAGATGACTGAAGGCTATGTAGGTGTCCGCTGTGATAACTTCACTACCTCGTGGAGGGATGGACGACTGTTCAATGCTATTATTCATAAGTACAGGTAACAGCACAGCAAAAAAAATCCATGCGCATCTGTTTGTGTCTGGTTTCACGTATGACAACACTTTTGTGAATCTCGAGCTGTGAGGAAAAGCCATGTAATACCTTGGGATGTGTCACAACCCCTTTATGATGAATATGACTTGTTAACATCTGGTCATTATTATGGACTGCCCGTGCACAGAGATCTTTTACATCCTTTAGTATAGCTCTGTTAAATAAGTTCTTATCACAGTTGTCATTTTACATCTGTGGCAGTGATTCTGTTGTTGTGAGAGGGGTGTTGCTGTTTGATGTTGGTCATATTTGCAATGTGTTGTAATCTGTTTATGTTTGCTTGTATTTGTCAACAGTTGTTGTTGATGACTAAAAGGTTGCCACAGATACAAAAAAATTCAGAAAGGATAGTAAACTAAACTAAAGGGCAAGTAAATAATGACTGAATTTGCTGCACCTCTAAAAACATTTTTAGGTATTGTCCCCCAGCCCTCCCCTCTTATCGCCTGCCATATAGGACTTCATGTAGGGACACTGATCAGATCAGATTGGTAAAAGACTTCAGAAAGAGGGCAGCGTCAAATTGTTATTTTTACACAGAGATTTGTATGTCTGTTAGTAAAATATGCTGACTTTAGCCATCTTTGTTGCATTATGCGCCAATGGTGACCATTCAAAAATGGGCAAACAGCACTTTTCATTCTTGCTTTTCCAAAGTTTGTGTTCCTGTAACTCAAGAAGTATTAAATATATCTTAATGCCCTTTTAGATACTGGGTGTTAACTTACTTTCCTTTTGCCATCTTTATTTTGAAGGCCATATATGGTTCATTTTGTGATATTGGAATTTCAGTATGGCTCCTGCAGTAAATTGTTAATATGTACACAATTTCAGTGGTCAAAAATCAAATGTGGGCCAATATTCAAAAATATGATACTTCTTTTCTTTTAAATAGGAATGTGTGAAGAACAAATAATATTGAAATTAGGAATTTGTCTCATTTCCTTCTGTCAAAATAGCAGCATTGAGCATACCTGTCTGAGTGCCATTAATATGAATTTTCTGTTTGTGTGCGTATAACTCAAGAAGTATTAGAGATATCCCAATGTGGTTTTAGATTCTAGTTTTTAATAAGGTTTTCTTTTGGAATCTTCATTTTTAAAGCCCTACGTCATTCAGTCCCAGAGATATGGCGAGCTCAGTAAGGCTCAATGTCCAGATTGTTAAATATTACCCATTTTCAGTGGTTGAAAATCAAATGCTGGTAACTTTGTATGCAACTTATACTTACTGTATTTAAAGCAGACTGTATGAAGAATAAGTAATGTTGAAACTAGGAATGCATACTGTTTACCGCTACCAGAACAAATTTATAGGACATACCTGTTTGATTGTCATACATACTCTCCAAAATTTGTGTGTCTGTAACAAGAAGTCTTTATTTGACTTAGATTCAGGTTCCTATGAATCTTTTCTTTTGGAATCTTCATTTTTAAGGCCTTTCAAGGTTAATCCTAGAGATACTGAGATTTTGGTGCAGCTCCATGTCCAAATTGTAGTATCCTACTTGTTCTCAGTGGTCAAAAATGTGGTTTTGTGTTTATCTATTCATCACTGTTGACAATGCAAATATGCAAATAATAACAGTAACCCAGGGTTTAGGAACGTACAGTGTGACATGTCAGATTATGAGTGCCTGGGATTAATTGTTAACTCTAGGTAAAGTATGAACAGTGTGAAATGTAAAATAAGATTACACAGGATCCCATTTACATGGGGTTTTAATTATTTCAGGTGTGATAGACCCTAAATGTTTAAGGCAGTGTTTCCCAATCCTGTTCCTGGAGGCACACCAACAGTGCACATTTTGGATGTCTCCCTTATCTGACCAATATATTTCTGTTCCTCGAGTCTCTA
>JAHKKF010532510.1:5168-20611 GCA_019740295.1 Labeo calbasu
TCATAATATAAATAAACTAATAATAATAATAATAATAATAATAATAATAATATTATTATTATTATTATTATTATTATTATTATTATTATCATTATTATTATCATTATTATTATTATTATTATTATTGTTATTATTATTTACTGTAATAATAGCTGTAATGCTAATACTGTGATTAATTTCAATTAAATTATTATTATTACAATTACTATAAAATAATTAATATTACCATTATTAATACTACTGCTGACATTAATTGTTATTGTATTAATGCTAACAGTGCTATTCACAGCAATGAACTATTAATATATAAAATAACATTTAAATAAATGTTTATTTTATTACATTTAATACAATAAAATACAATACAATCTATTCAAATTAATTAATTTAATCTTTTAATACATGTAATAAAACATTAATGCTACTGCATTAATAATACTAATATTAATATTACAATAACAATATTAATAAAATAATATTAAAATAAACTAAAGTGCATAAATACTAATATTAACAGCAATGAAAAAAATATATTAAATAATAATCAATATTAATATCAATATCACAACTGTTATTAATTGCTATTGTATTAATGCTAATATTGCTATTCATATTAATAAAGTATTAAAATATTTAAAAACATTTAAATGTAATACAATTTAATAAATTCTATTAAGAGCGCATGAATATTAATACGAATAGCAATATTAAAATGAAAATAATTTAATTATATTAATAGCAATTAAATGATATTAATAACAATGAAAAATTAAATAGTGAAAGCTATATCACAATTGATATTGTATTAATACTAATAGTGCTGTTAATATGAATAAAAAAAAAATAACAAAATAAAGAGTGGAGGAATATTGATATTAATACCAATGTTAAAATGGATATAATTTGATTTTATTAATAGCAACGAAATTATATTAATACGAATATCACAATTGTTATTAATACTATATTAATACTACTATTGATATTCATATTAATAAAATAATATTACTACAAAATAAGGAACGAATGAAGATTAATACTGACATTAATAGCAATATAAATGTAGACGTTGATCATTTTGTATTTTGATATGGATATTTATACTAATATTAGAATTAAAATAAATAAAATTAATATAAATACTACTGAATTAATGAATACTAATATTAACATTAATATTAATGTTAATGTTGTTTCTGTATTAATAAAAACAAAAAGCTGGTCAGACTTTACAATAAGATTTATCAGTTAACATTAGTTAACTACATTAGTAAACATGAACTAAGAAGAAACAATACAAATACAGCATTTTAATTTCAGCATTTGCTAATGCATTATTAAAATCAAAAGTTGTTTTTTTTTTAACATTAGTAAATGCTTTTTGAACTAACATTAACAAACAATGAACGACTACATTTTTATTAACTAACATTAACAAAGATGAACAAATAGTGCAATAAAAGTTCATTGTTCGTTCACGTTCGTTAATCCATTAACAAATGACGCCTTATTGTAAAGTGTTACCAAACATTTCTGAATTTCTTCGTGAGATCCGCTACGTCGACGGTGTAAAGTGTGTAGTTCAGTTTTTCCAGCTGTGAGCATGTAAACACATGGCGATGGAGCTGCTAATGAAGGCAGAAGGCTGTATCTGTTTCTCCAGTCAGTAATAACGGCGCGTGTCGGAGGGGAATGTAATGATGGCGTGTCTGTGTTTTTAAAGCGCTGCTGTCAGGAGGAGGCACTGATCTCATTTCCTGCGGCGTCGGTGATGAGCGCATTCGCTGACAGGTGAGACGCATTAAAACACTCTCTCTCCTGTTTTTATCTCGAGAAAACTCTGATTCCTATAAACATTTATGAATTTAATAACTCGACAATTATTCTGCGTCGAATGGAAATCGACAGATACCTTGATCCGGTTATTAATATGCCAGAGAGGGAACGCGATGTGACGCTAACAGCTACCGTAGCAGACGTTTGGACAAAACTTTGTTTAACTACCAAATATAAAACTATAGAGACAGCAAACTGACCAATCAGAATCAAGTACGCCAGACAGTCATACAATAAAACATCAATCTTTTGGCATGTTTACACACAAATAAATGAACACCATTCTCACCACTTCGGTGCTTATTATTCTAAGGTTTTCTTTATAATGTTTTATCAAAATGTAATAATTTCCACTAACTCTCTCCTCCTGATGTCACCAAGGCCACATGGGCGGGGCATTAAACAACATTAAAAATTACTGTTACATTATTTTTCATGATTCATGGTGGAATCAAGTCCACCATTACTTGATTCATATCATAACGAATCACAAGCTATTTTGAGTTTACAGTTAAGACAAACTATATGAATGAACACTGTATTAATAAAATACTGATTAAATTAAATATTTGGTTTATAATTTGAATTATAAATTGAACTTTGCTTCATTAAGTAAAGTAAAGGAAGTAACATAAATAAATAAATAAATAAATAAATACATACTAATTAAATTAAATATTTGATTTTAAATAAATTAAAATACTTAACTAAAGTGAAGGAACATGAATGAATGAATGAATGAATAAATGAATAAACATTAAGAATAAAATTAATACAATACTGATTATAAATAATAAAATACTGATTAAATAAAATATTTGGTTTATAATTTGAATCATTCAAAATTTAAATAATAAAAAAAAAATTAAATACAGTTGTTAAGACAGCCTGCTGCTTCATTAAGTAAAGGAAATAACATAAATAAATAAATACTAGTTAAATTAAGTGATTAAATTAAATATTTGATTTAAAATAAATTAAAATACTTAACTAAAGTGAAGGAACATGAATGAATGAATAAATGAATAAACATTAAGACTTAAAATTAATAAAATAAAATATTTGGTTTCTCATTTCAATCACTCAAATTATAAATAAATAAATCCTAATTAAATTAAGGGATTAAATTAAATATTTGATTTATAATTTCAATCTTAAAAGTAAAATAAAATAAAATACACTTGTTAAAACAGCCTGTTGCTGCATTAACTAAAGTGAAGGAACATAAATGAATGAATGAATGAAAAAATAAAATAAAAATAAAACACTGATTAAATTGAATATTTGGTTTATAATTTCAATCATTCAAAATGTAAATTAAAAAATTAAAATACAGTAAAGACAAACTACTGCTCCATGATTGAAAGTAAAGGAAGTAACAAAAGTAAATAAAGAAATAAAGAAATAAAGAAATAATGATTAAATGAAGTGATTGAATTAAATATTTGATTTATAATTTCATCATTTAAAATCATTTAAAATAAAAATAAATAAAGAAATAAATAAAATACACTTATTAAAACAGTCTGCTGCTGCATTAACTAAAGTGACAGACCAAAATAAATACATTTTATTTAATTAAAAAATACTGATAAATAAAATAAAATAACATAAAATAAAATAAAAAATACACTTGTTAAAACATCCTGTTACTTTATTAACTAAAGTGAAGGAAGTAAATAAATTAATAAATTAAAAAATATTTATTAAATTAAGTGATTAAATTAAATATTTGATTTATAATAATTTCAGTCATTTAAAATTTAAATGAAAAACGTAAATACACTTGCTGCTGCATTAACTAAAATGGAACATAAATAACTATAAATAAATACATTTTATTTAATTACATAATACTGTGAATTGTATGAAGTGATCAAATTAAATGTTTGATTTATAATTTAATTAATTTAAAATAAAATAAAATACACTTGTTAAAACAGCCTGCTGCTTCATTAACTGAAGAGGAGGAAGTAAATAAATAAATAAATAAATAAATATTGATTAAATTAAGTGATTAAATTAAATATTTGATTTAAAATTTTAAATCATTTACAATTTAAATAAAAAATTTAAATACACTGTTTAAAGCAGACTGCTGCTAATGTAAAGGAAGTAACATAATTAATTAAATAAATAAATAAATAGTGATTAAATTAAGTATTTAAGTATTTACACTGTAAATAATTTACCATTTAAACAAAATTAATATAAACATTGTGATGATAAATCTAAAGGACTGTAATTCAGATCCTGAATGAAGAACTAAGATTCCTACTCATGATACGAAATTATTTTGTTTTCAAACCCTTCCATAAGCGTGACGTCAACAGACCCATCAGTAAATTCTTCTTTTCCCATAATCCCCTGCTTCACTGTACAGTCTCTGAGTAAAGTGGCCTGAGAGAACCATAGCGGTGCATTTACATCGAATGCTGCTCAGGTTCATCTAATAATCAATTACACTATGTGTGTGTGTTTCTACAACTTTAGAAAACTGTGAAGGAAACATTCAGTCCAACAGAAAGACCGCCTCAACCCTCTGTGATGGAAAACTTCAATATACCTACTATAGGACTAATTTCATTTCACCTGATATTTCCATAAGCAGCCCGACCACCTGCATGAGCGACGGAGAAATCATGAAATTGATGGATCTCATCTCCTCTCTTGTCTCGCTTTATCTCTCCTTCTCCTTATATCAAACACAAAATTAAGTCTTCTGTCATTTTCTATGGCTGAGCTGTAGGAAACAGTCATTAAGCTTCACCTCAGTGAGACATTCAGATGATTCCTGCTGATGAACGGTCTAAAAATAAACTCGTTAAAGGTCAGACCTTTGCGTTTCATCACTGTATGTTTTAAACGGCGCATAATCGTTGAACGATTGAATGTTTTCTCTCATAACGTCTTGTTTCTGCTGTCTGTTTCTCTGTGAATTTCTCATGTCGTTGAAGCAGATGGTGTGTAAAGCAGCATGGAGCACTTTAATACACTACAACTATCCTCCAGAGATGCGGCAATCTGTCTGAGAGACAAACACAGAGACTGACGGATGGAGCGTCTCACAGGCTCAGCGAACAGACGCTTCACATTTCTGAAACACGAGCTTCGGCGGCGAACAGGTCAGCAGATATTCAGCAAACTCACGGCTTATACCAGACAGAGATAAAAGTGAAGTGGAAAATCACTTCATCAGCTTCAGGAGTTTGCTAGAAATGAAGCACCGAAACAGCTGGACAAATCACGAATTAGAGCTCAGGTGTTTCTCCCGAATGGCAACAGGATAAAATAGGGGACAACTGGAGATTGAAATCTCAATACAAACTCATATATTTCTCATCAAAATGTCTCAAGATCAAACAACCTTGGCTGTGCTAGAAACACTCAAAATGTGAAGGAAAAAAAGCAAAAAATAGTCTGATTCTCAGATGTTTCTCCTGACTCGAGTAATTCACTCTAGAGAGTGTCAAAAGATATCTCAAGAGATTTCTAGAGTTTCAAAAAAAAAAATAAATTGAGAGTTCAGCAAAAGTCTCTTGATTTTCAGATGTTTCTCCAGATGAAAAGATTGCAGTAATCTCATATTTCTCCTCTAGAGTTTCAAAAGAGATCTTAAATTGTACTCAGATTTGCCAAAAAAACACTCTAGAGATTTAGAAGAGATCTCAACAATGTCTCAGACTCGGCTCAGATTTGCCAAGATACCAAAGTCAGTCACTCAAAATTTATTTCACCTCAAAGATTTTTGGAGAAACATCTGAGCTGATACTGAGACAGAACTGAGCGATAAAATGGTCCTCTGGTCTCTGTTTTGCAATGTAATCTCCAGAAACTTTCTCCTAGATTTCAGTGAGATTAAATTGAGACTTCAGCAAAAGTCTCTTGATTCTCAGATGTTTCTCCAGACAAAAAGACTCCAGTAATCTCACATTTCTCCTCTAGAGTTTCAAAAGAGATCTCAAATTGTGCTTAGATTTGCCAAGAATCCACTCTAGAGCTTTAGAAGAGATCTCAACAATGTCTCAGACTCGGCTCAGATTTGCCAAGATACCAAAGTCAGTCATCCAAATTTTATTTCGCCCCAGAGATTTTTGGAGAAACATCTGAGCTGATACTGAGACAGAACTGAGCGATAAAATGTTCCTCTGATCACTGTTTTGCAAAGTAATCTCCAGAAACTTTCTCCTAGATTTCAGTGAGATTAAATTGAGACTTCAGCAAAAGTCTCTTGATTCTCAGATGTTTCTTCAGACAAAAAGACTCCAGTAATCTCATATTTCTCCTCTAGAGTTTCAAAAGAGATCTTAAATTGTACTCAGATTTGCCAAGAATCCACTCGAGAGCTTTAGAAGAGATCTCAACAATGTCTCAGACTCGGCTCAGATTCGCCAAGATACCAAAGTCAGTCACTCAAATTTTATTTCGCCCCAGAGATTTTTGGAGAAACATCTGAGCTGATCCTGAGACAGAACTGAGTGATAAAATGTTCTTCTGGTCACTGTTTTGCAAAGTAATCTCCAGAAACTTCCTCCTAGATTTCAGTGAGATTAAATTGAGACTTCAGCAAACTTCTCTTGATTCTCAGATGTTTCTCCAGACAAAAAGACTCCAGTAATCTCATATTTTTCCTCTAGAGTTTCAAAAGAGATCTCAAATTGTGCTTAGAGAAAACAAGAAACCAAGAAACCACTCTAGAGCTTTAGAAGAGATCTCAACAATGTCTCAGACTCGGCTCAGATTTGCCAAGATACCAAAGTCAGTCATCCAAATTTTATTTCTGAGACATAACTGAGGAGTGAGCCATAAAGCATGACTTTAACTGCTCTGATCTCTCAGCATAACCAGAAACACTTGAACTAGAAAGAAAAGCCACAAATTTGCACTCTTTAATGTCAGTTGTTTTTCCTAGATTTCAGTGAGATTAAATTGAGATTTAAGCACAAGCCTTCTGCTTCTCAGATGTTTCTTCTGATCAAAAGACTTCAGTAATCTCACATCTGTCTCCTCAGATGCAACTGAGAACTGAGAAATAAAACATTCCTCTGATCATTGATTTCTCAGCATAAGATCAAGAAAAATTCAAACTCAAAAGGAAAAATTTGATCTCTTTAATATCTCATTTGTTTCACCTAGATTTCAACGAGACTCAATGGAGACTTTTGTCGAAGTCTTCTGCATTTCTGACATTTCTCTTGAGAAAAAGACTCACTTGAGAAATCTCACACGTCTCCTCTAGAGTTTCAGAAGAGATCTCAACAATGTCTCAAACTGTGCTCAGATTTGCCAGTATACCACAGTCTGCAAAGTTACAAAGCTGAATATGAACGCAAACATTTCTCATCAAATTTCTCAGCAACAGACCCAGAAACACTCTAAAATCGAAGAAAAATCACAAAGAGATCTCTTCACTGCCTCAAATGTTTCTTCTAGACTTCAGTGAGATTAAATTGAAACTTCCTCCAGTAATCTCATCTAAAGTCTCAAACTGTGATTTAATCAGATTTACCCAATTGTTTCTCCTACATTTCAGTGAGATGAAATGGAGACATTTGTTGAATCTCCTGCTTCTCAAATGATTTTCCTGAAAAAAAAGACCCAGTAATCTCACATTTCTCCTCTAGAGTTTCAGCAGAGATCTCAACAATGTCTCAAACTGTGCTCAGATTTGTCAAGACACCAAAGTCTGGGATCAAGAGTCAGAAAAATAAAAGTTATCTCACATCTCAGTTCTCAAGATCAAACAACCTGAGCTGACAGATTTTAAACGAGAAACATCTGAGAAAATACTGAGACATAACAGAGAACTCCATTACCTTAAGTGTCCTGAATAATAAAACATATCTCTGATCCGTGATCTCTCTGTATAAAATCTAGAAATACTCAAAACATGAAAAAAAAAGATGTTCAGTACACTTAATGAGATCTATCTTTAAAGTCTCCCATTTCTCAGATGTTTGTACTACCAAAATGACTCCAGTAATCTCACATACTGTAGCTTTAGAAGAGCTGTCAAACCATGACAAAATGCTGCCATCAAAAGTCAGAGATCTCAATATGAACTCAAACATTTCGCATCAAATAATCCAAGTTGTTCTCCAACTTAATTTTACAGCTCTAAACACTTACTGGATGACAACTAGTGACTCATTTGAGTGTCTTTTTATTCCTCCAAACTGAGCTTTGAAAGAGAAACCTTTGAGCAATAATGTTTTCCTCCCGGAATAAGCTCCACAAACACTTCAACAAAAATCTAGCAGCGTTCAGATTCAGCCAGCGGTCAGCACGTGTATGTGTGTTTGTGTGATGAAGAGGTTCCTGTACTCACAGTTTGTGTGTGAGTGGTGTAATCTCCTCAGTGAAGTCGTCCACAGGGTATCTCCCTCCTCTTCTTCCTCTGATGAAGAGCTGCAGCCTGGAAACACGGACAGCACGGGAATGAGAAAGCGTGTGTGGGAGAATGAGAGAAAAGGAGGAGAGACACACAAAGAGAGAGAGAGAGAGAGAATGATTGGTCTGTCGCTCCATGAGAGGGAGCGTGTGTGTAGACGGAGAGAAAGATGATCTCACGTCAAATAGATCAGTGAATGTTAGTGTTTGTGTTTGAGGTGATGCAGTCACACATTATGAAACAAATAGTCCTGGCTCTGAAATCTACTGAAAAAGATTCCATACACACACTACCTTTGAAAAGTTTTATGTTTTTGACAGAAGTCTATTCTGTCTATTCTTCTATTTACCAAGGCTGCATTTATTTAAAAATACAGTAAAATTTGTGAAATATTACTACAATTTTAAATAATTGTTTTCTATGTGAATATATTTTAAAATGTAATTTATTTCTGTGATCAAAGCCGAATTTTCAGCAGCCATTACTCCAATTCAGTTGAACCAAACACAACCAGGCTCATGTCTCTGAATTATAGTGTTATTTATACACTATTATAAAATGTATTCATATTTTAAATGAGCCTTTTTATGTTTTTTTATTTAATTATAGTTAAAGTTTTAGGGTTTTTTTTTTTTTTTGGTTTGTTTTTTTAATTAAATTTTAGGTTTTTGTTTTAGTTTACTTTGTTTTGGTTATTTCAGTACTTTTACTTAAACAAAAATGAGAAATCAAATGAAAATAAAATATGTTTTTTTACATTTTGCTTTAGTTATTTTTTATTTCAGTTCATGAAAATGTTTGTTTTTTATGAATAAAAATGGTTTTAGTTTAAATTTCAAACGTTCTTCAAAAGTTGATTTTTAAAATGTTTTTAAAGAAGTCTCTTCTGCCTTCCAAAATTGCAGCTATTTTATCAAAAATACAGTAAAATCAGTAATTTTGCAAAATATTATTGTAATTTAAAACAGCTGTTTTCAATGTGAATATATTTTAAAATGTAATTTATTTCTGTGATGACAAAGCTGAATTGTCAGTATCTTTCTTCAGTCTTCAGTCTCACATGATCTTTCAGAAATTGATTGATTGATTGATTATTTCATTCATTCACTCATTCAGTTTTGATCAACTTAATGCATCCTTGCTAAATAAGACTATTCATTTCTGAACATTTGATCTTCTAGCATTTAGAAATCACCCATTTTATCATCCAGCAGATGAAAAAAATCATGCATCTGATCACTTCGTAAAGCAACAGCACAGAGAGAAAGAGAAAAAAGACAATCAAAGAGAGATAAAGCAACACGCAAGAGGACGCGAGATTCCCAAACGCACACACACAGAGCCGTGTTATCGTCTTAAACGGCTCCAAATTCAATTAAAAAGAGGAATTGCCAATTAGAGGTGTGTTATGATCCGAGAACAATGAAGTAACCCGTGATTCATTGGCTGGAGCTTCTGGAGGGACCCATTCATTCACACACACACACACACACACACCTGCACAAACATATGCATGTCTGCAAACACACACACTTGGCATTCACCTCTTTCTCAGCCAAGACCGCCAGCCTGCGGCAAGAACACAGCGAGAAAACACTAACACACATGATAGTAAACCAGACGGAAATAAACCCAGACAGACTCGTCAGTCGATTCTGATCTGTGAAATAAACACATGGATATTTGGCTCAGCGTTTTATCTGAATCATTCCGCCGCTCTGTTCAGCCTTATTAAAGTACCCACAATTCATCTGCGGGATAAACGAGAGGACCGATGACAGATTGAACATTATTGATAAGGCAAAAGTGAGTTTATGCTGTGACCCAGATGTCAACACGCAGATCTCAGTGTTCGTCTTCAATAATGAGCACAAAAGAAGATGCTTTTGAAAAATTTTGGGATCGAAACTATTTTGGACCCCATTGACTTGCACTGTATGGAAAAGAAATGCTGGGACATTTCTCAAAATATCTTCTTCTGTTGCACAGAAAAAAAATCCAGGTTTGCAGCAATGTTGTTTTTTAAAGTCAACATGAAATGGAAATATTCTAATGAAATGGCTTTTTAAATGAGAAAGACAGAAAAAAAGGCAATTTAGGTTTATAGCACATTTCATACACAATGGTAATTCAAAGTGCTTTGCACAAAAGGAATTAAAATAATTATTAAAAAAAAAAAAAAAATTCACAACAATAAAAAAGAATTTAAAGTATTTAAATTATTTAAATATTGATTTAAATTGAATAAAAAACGACTAACGGGACCNAAAGGCAATTTAGGTTTATAGCACATTTCATACACAATGGTAATTCAAAGTGCTTTGCACAAAAGGAATTAAAATAATTATTAAAAAAAAAAAAAAAAAAAATTCACAACAATAAAAAAGAATTTAAAGTATTTAAATTATTTAAATATTGATTTAAATTGAATAAAAAACGACTAACGGGACCTTACACAATGCAAATATAATAAAAATAATAGGTATATAATAAATAAAATAAAATATATAAATACAATAAAAAAAATTCATAACATTTATTTTATATTTCAAGATACACATAAAATGTTCAGAATTAATATTATTATTCACTTTTTTTTAAAGAATTTAAAAGAAGTTAAAGTATTTAAATTATTTAAATATTGATTTAAATTGAATAAAAAATGATTGACGGGACCTTACACAATGCAAATATAATAAAAATAATAGGTATATAATAAATATAATAAAATATATAAATACAATAAAAAAATTTGATTTCATTGTGACTTAACTAAAACAAAAACTATTACAAATATGTTTTGTTAATTTAAATGATGCTAAAACGAATGAATGATTGAATGAATGAATACTGCAAAAAAATCAGAATATACATTACTAAAGTACTAAATTTACTAAAACTAAAATAAATAAAAATTAAAGATAAATATAAATATTTACTTGAAAAAAATGTAAAATCATTTAAAAAAAAAATCATAAAAATGGTGAAATCACAAATTTTATATATATATATATATATATATATATATATATATATATATATACACTTTTTTATTTAAAAGTATTTTGTTTAAAACTACTATCTAAAATAATTTGAAAAAAATTCAAATAAAAATATTATTATTATTATGTAGAAATATTAGAAGAAAAACAAACTTCAAAAACTTGGCAAATAACTGAAAATAACTTCAAATACAAAGTGTTCTAAAACGGAAATAAATATAAATTTAAGCTAAATAAAAATATTAAAAAATAATAATAATAAAATGTCAATCACATCTCAAAATTACTAAAACTTTAAAACTTTACTTAAAATATTAATTAAAATTACAGTTAAAAACTAAGAGAATAATGAGGCTAGTTGTGTTTGGTTGAGAGTGATGGAAGTGGATTCAGGCTGGCTTGAATTGTTTGTGGCTGGTTTAGGTTGGTTCAGGCTGCGTTAAGTTGGTCGAGGCTGACGTGTCGTAGAGTGACATGGGAAGCAATTACTGACGAGACTCTGGCGAGGCCTCAGGCAGGAAGCTGTGAACCTGTCGACTGACTCGCTCACTGAGGAGCACTGGATGTGCCCTGCAGCTAACGCTTGTCTGTCTGTCTCACACACACACACACACAGGGTTCTTCTGCAGTTCAGCTCATCATTCTCATGTTTCTTGACTTCATAAAGTGCTCCTAACTCAAAACTACAGCTACAAAATCACTCCACACTCCCTCTCAAAAGATGCAAGGTTGTTTGTATCTGGCTATTTACCGTGTTAATTGCATTAATCACAGAATTTTCACTCAGAAATTGCTAGTGAATTTTACAATCTCAAAGAAACAGCAAGTTTCGACAAAATAAATTAAACATTATTTTTTAAGTAGATAAACTGAAATAGTGTTTTCTTATAAAACGTGCTTTATCTTGATCGTACAATGCTCATAAAAAAGCAGAAAAATGGTAAAATCTTGACACAAAATAAATACAACTTAAGTTAAAATAAAACTGGGGAAAATATAAAATAAAATAAACTATTTAGTTTAAAATTATTATTTAAAATAATTAGCAAAATATTAAAATAAAAATATTATTTAGAAATTTTATTTAGAAATATTAGAAGAAAATTCATAAACTTTCATAAACTTCAAAAAAAATCATAAACTTAAATTCATAAATTCAAAAAACTAACTGAAAAAAAACCTTTAAATGCAGAATGTTCTGAAACTGAAATAAATATAAATTAAAGAAAAATTCATAATTTTACAATATAGAAGACACTGTGCCCTGTAAAAAAAAAGTCATATGAGGAGCATGGTTATTATTGATAACTAAAACTAAAAATAAAACCATTAAATCAACCTGAAAACAAAAATAAATAAATAAACAATAATAATATTAATTCTGAACATTTTACGTGTATCTTGAAATATAAAATAAAAATATTAAAAATCTATATGAAATATGAAACAAAATGTTTGTATTAGGGCTGTGAAATGATTAATCGTGATTAATCGCATACGAAAAGAGTTTGCCTAATATATGTGTGTGTACTGTGTGTAATTATTATGTATATAGAAATACAAACACATTCATGTATATATTTAAGAAATATTTACAAGTATATGTATTTATTATCATTTTTATATAATATATATTATATATAAATAAAAATATTTTGCACATAAATAACATATTTCTCTTAAATATATACATTAATTTGTGTGCGTTTCGTCATTGTAACCGACTTGAGTGGGCAAATGCTCACATTCGATGGCGTCTGGCACTGCGGAGAGGTGTTCTCTTCATGGATGAATCCCGGTTTTCACTGTATGGGGCAGATGGCAGACAGCGTGTATGGCGTTGTGTGGGTGAGCGGTTTGCTGATGTCAACGTTGTGGATTGAGTGGCCCATGGTGGCGGTGAGGTTATGATATATATATATATATATATATAGGCACACCTGTGCAATAATCATGCTGTCTAATTAGCATCTTGCCACACCTGTGAGGTGGATGAATTATCTCGGCAAAGGAGAAGTGCTCACTAACACAGATTTAGACAGATTTGTGCACGATATTTGAGAGAAATAGGCCTTTTGTGTACACAGAAAAATGGGGGCAAAAACAAAAGTGTAGCCTTTAGAATTTAGAATCAGTGTGTGTGTGTGTGTGTGTGTGTGTGTATATATATATATATATATATATATATATATATATTTCATGAATATCTATACTCTATTGAGTAAAGTTCAACTGTTAGTTTAGTATCATTGATGTACTATTATAGATTTATTATTTTTTTTAATTGTTATATTGTTATATTTCGCTTTGATTTTAATTTCACTTAAATTTTTAGTAATTTTTTGTGTGTTTTTGACATTTTCATTAGTTATAATAAAAATACGTAGCTCTTTTTCATTTCAGCTTTGGTTTCAGTTTTCATCGGCTGCAGAAATGGAAAATGCTTATTGCAAACTCTCTCGCCTCCCTCATTTAGTCTTTGTCCATCTCGGGCTGAATTTGCGCTGGTGTTCTTGTGTTTCAGAGGCCGGTGAGAGGTGTAAAAGCCTGCGGTCCAGCGCTCTATCAGGGCACATTTCCCTCTTCAGATGTCTATTTCAGGAGTTAATGTCTGAGCACGAGCTGAGAGCTCTGATGGTCTGATCTGTCTGAATGTTTACAGCATTTTCTGTCAGTCTGCGGGGTTTAGATCTGTCCGTTGTAGTTTCCATCTGTCTGTGAAGATTAAATATGTGCATCTGCACATTCAATTTTAACTGTCTGCACTTCTATTGAATTCCAAATGAATTCAACAAGACTTTATATCTGCAAAATCACATACAGTTAGGCAAACTGTCAGTCTTATTTAACATGATTTGTTTTACTAAGATTATTTATTCTACACATTTAAAATGCATTTATTTTAAATAATTTAAATTAATTAAAATGAATAATTACATTAATAATTGGTCAAAGTAAATTCTTAATTTGAAAAAAATTAATTATTAATCATTGGTATCTTTTACCTTTTTTTATTTATAAAATTTTAATTTATAAAAAATATTAAATCATCGAAATTAGTAAAATCACTCTTTGACCTATTAGACCATTCTCTAATAATAATAATAATAATAATTTTAAAAAATACTTAATTTTTATATAATTTACCATTTTTTAAAAAAACAATACTTACGTAATAATTAAAAATTATAATTATATTAAAATTAATAACATTGAATTGTTAATTTAATATAATTAACAAAATTATTGGTGTTTTTTTAATCTTATTTCTGTTGCATTAAAAAAACTCAAAACCTGTCTAATAATAATAATAATAATAATAATAATCAATATTTGTATATACATTGAAATTTAACTATTTCAAAATAATACTTTGTAATTAAAATTAATAACTACATTAATAACTGTTCAAATTAAATTATTAATTAAATGTAATAAAATTAATTATTGATCATATATAACTATTGATATTGTCTGTAATGCCATTCAAATTAATGAAATCACTCTCCAACCTACTGGATGTGTGTAATAATTAAAGTTAAAAAAAAAAAGAAAGAAAGAAAGAAAGAAAGAAAGAAAGAAAGAAAGAAAGAAAGAAAGAAAGAAAGAAAGAAAGAATATTATTATTATTATCATTATTATTATTATTATTTATAAATGTATTTATTTTAAAAGTTATAATTAATGAATTATTTATAATTAATTAATTAAATTACGGATGGGTGAATTTCTGTCCAAGAATTGCCCACTTGACCGTTTTAGAAAAAAAAAAAAAAGTAAATCTGAAATTAGACAAAACTCTAAGAACAAAGTGGAATATACAAGTTTGCTCAAGCATATCTCATTTTTTAATGCTAACTTTCTCAAACAAAAGTCAAATATGATTGATTTTCAACGATCTGGGACTTCATCAAATTGTTTCTACATCTAGCTGCCCATTTCCATTCATCTTAATGGCAGTTTCTCAGCTGGCGCATCTTTTATATTTTCTGATTTCATTTTCATTTTGGTCGAAGTTTAATTAATTAAATAAATTAATATTAAGTATTGATTAATTATTATAAATTCATTATTATAAGTATTATTTAATTTTATTAATTAATAAAAATGTATAAATTCAATGTAATTAATACAATTATTGACCACATTTAATTTTAATATATGATATGATATTGTTGATATATTTAAAATAATAATAATAATAATAATAATAA
>JAHKKF010532512.1:2597-12617 GCA_019740295.1 Labeo calbasu
TCACAAAATAAAGATGTATATTATCCCTTACTTATTATAATCTTAATTCAAGTGATAAAGGATTTTGAAAGTCTGACAGTAATCAGTGTTGAGTGCTAGGTTAAATGTTTCAAAATGATTAACAGTTGAAAATATTAGAAATTTAGAAAAGTAATCAAAAAGTAATTAAAAGTAATAAGTTACATTACTTTAATAAAGTAATTGAAAAGTTACACTACTTATTACATTTTAAATCAAGTAACTTGTAATCTGTAACCTATTACATTTCCAAAGTAACCTTCCCAACACTGATTATGGATTATGGACTTGTGTTTGTTGTTTAGTTGATATGCATGGATGATAAATTAGCTTCTTACAAACATGCAGCTTTTTTTTTTTTTTTTTTTTTTTTTTGATCATCTGTAGTGGTGTGGATCACTTCTGGATTATTTTATGTGATGTTTCCATCAGCAGTTTGGACTCTTATTCTGAGGGCACCCATTTACTACAGAGGATCCCCTGGTGAGCAGGTGATGCTAAATTTATCCAAATCTGTTCTGATGAAGAAACGCTCATCTACATATTATACGCATGAGGGTGAGTAAATTTTCAGCATTTTTTGGTAAACTATTCATTTAATCGACAATTAGCCTTCCTGAATTCATAATTTGTGCAAACAAGTAGGGTTGCAACCATTCTCGAGTATTTAATTTGAAAAAACAAAAAAAACAACTCGATTCCATTTTGCCCGTCAAGTAATCTGCAAAGTACCGGAAGTGGCGCATTCCACATATTAAACCCATTTAAAAATCATAAAGTATAATGCTATTAAAAATTCACAAACGCTACGATTCAATTAAATAAATGTATGCGATGCAAGTTTAATATATGCGCTTTAATTATTCACATGCCTGTAAGTTACGTAGGTTGCGTGCATCTCAGACAGTAAATGTTGCTCTGCAAACTGTTATCATTTACATGTGTTGAGTGTCTTAAACTCAATCTCTGCGTGCTGTTGTGAGTTTGGGTTTATTATAACGTTCATCTGGGAACGCAGCGTGCGCTATTTCATTAGATTTGTAAGGTAAATCATTTAAAACCTAAGCAAACAGGAGAATACACCATTAGCTTTCTGCATATGCTAGCTGTTCATCGCGATTTCAAAATAAAAGTTTAAACACTCACTCTGAGTGTACACATTTTGATGTCCACATATTCAAGAAATGACAGTGGCTGTGGCGTTTCTATCATAAATAAATGGCCCTGTATTAAAGATTAAGTGGACATTTGAATTAAATGTTGTTGAGTCAATATTAAATACGGATTAGATCTCCCAAGTGTAAAAACATTCGTCAGACCGTTGGCGCCCTCTGCAGGCGTCTAATATAATGTGTAATGCACGTTAGCTCAATTGTTTATAATATATTATGTATTTTAACAGTTTTGTTCAATAAAACTTTTGATATTTTATTTGAACTAATTATTATTGCCTCATTGTTATTATATATGTATTTTAAGTCATTTTAAAGGCTATTGTTTACTTAGGTCTATATTTGAAGAGTTTAGATGCAAAACCAGCTAAAAGGCGTCTTGGTCAAAAATGAGACAATGGTACCGAGTGAATGCTCCTGACAATTATTATACGTCCATCGAATATTTTTACTTCAATCCCGCTAAATTCCAGCCTCAGCCCAATCAGAAGTACCAGTACTTACACAGAAATCTATACAAACTGGCCAGAAAGAAATTATAATTTTAAAGAAATACGTCAGATGTATTTAGAGGCTTTTGCATCTGAACTTTTCATTTATTACTACAAAAAAAAAAAATATATATATATATAATCTGATTACTCGATTACCAAAATAATTGTTACTGACAGTCCTTCAAACAAAAATAAAAATTGTTCGTATTTTACCGCCATTAAAAAAAGCGTTTTTTTTTTTTCTAGTTAGTCTGGGTTGAAATAGAATGCAGAAAAATAATATGTTAGTATGCTATTTTTTTGTTTGTTTGTTTTTGTTTTTACAGAAACATGTTTTATTATTTTTTTCTTTTAATTTGTATTAGTGCAAAACATACAGCATACGGTGAACACAAAATACAAAAACATCGATAGAACGGCAATGACAATAATCAGAAATGACAACCTACATAGTGTTAGTAGTATTTGAGCAGTAGTAGCAAGTATAATAATAAATACAGCAATGGAACAGTAATGAAAATAATCAAAAATTACAATCTGAATACTAGTAGTAGTGTTTGAATAGTACTAGCAAGTATAATAATAAAGAGAAGAAGAAGAATATTAATCATAATCATAATAATAATAATAAAGATGGTGATGATAACAATAATATTTTGTGATGACGGCAACAGTAATATCAATAATAATAACCAATAATAATAGTCAAAAAAAAAAAAAAAAAAGTAATAATGACACATACTCATACCCAACACATACCACATAATCTGAACTCTCTGTTTCAGTGTTTACGGTGTTTTTTTTTTTCAAAATTTGTTTTTTCCCCCCATTCATGGTAAGATTACTATATGTATATGTATGTATGCTTAAGCTGAGGTGGTGCATTAAAATCAGCGTGCGGTGCATTAAAAACATGTGTGGTATATGTTGGTTGCAGATCTTTTTTAGTTATATTTATATATTTTAATTATTTATACTTAGTAGTAGTATGCTATTCTAAACATATCCTCTCAAATAACAGATTGCACTTCCATTTCGTATGTGTTTCCACTAGTGCTAGATAATTTATACCCTTCACCTTTAAATGAGCTTAGAGGTTTCTTCTTTGTGTCTGCGCTGTGGAGATAGGAAACACTTTTCTCATATTGATCGTGTTCGGTGCTTCTCCAGTGCATCTCCTCCGTGTCACCGCTGCCTCCGTCTCCTAGCAGGATTGTGACGTTTGATAGGTTAAAGGAAAGTCTCATTTCCTTGCTGGCCTGTCATTGGCTTGCTGCTGCATGCTTGCAGGGATTTTAGCTGTAGAGGTTACTTAGACGGCCTTCAGGACTAATAGTTTTGAAAAATTGGATCTCTTTGAATGAAGCAATATCCATTTAAAGCTACAGGGCCGTTTCCTGGAATCAAGGCGATTTATAGTGTATCACAGGATGAAGGACTTTAATCGCTCTGTTTTTGAAATTTTTTCCATTCGTGTTTTAAAAGTTAAAGATGGCAAAGAACAAAGACGTTTCTATGGTAGGCATACAGCACCATAATGATCTTCTCTCTGAAACTTTACTGAGTACACAGTGATGGCCGTCCTGTTATGCTCTCAAGAGGCTGATTTGTACTACAGTAATAGTAATCATCAGACTTCATCTTCTGCTTATGCAGAGCTGCTTTGATGGAAGAAAAACAAATTAATGGTTCTCATTGCACATAGAAGCTAAAAAAATAAGAGTGTAACAGCCCTGCTGATTAGATTCTGCTAGTTTCAAAAACAAGTTGTGATTCTTGTAATGATTTAACTGTGATCCTCTAATTGAACCTGAACAGTACATCTATTTTTTGAGTTTTTTTTTTTCAACAAATCTGAATTCCATAATGGTGCCATATTTCTAAGTAAAATCATAGCATTTTGTTTCTCCACATCCATTATTTTAGTATTATTTATTATTGGGTATGTGTTAATCGAGTTTTTTATATTCAGTTTTTGTTCAAGTTTTGATTATTTTGTTATGTGCTTTTGCTTTTGTAATAGTTTTTGTTATTTAGCTTCAGTTTATTTTTATTTCAGCTGTAGTTTCAATAACTTAATAATACCAATACCTTCAATAACTTAAACTACTCTATTTTATATCAGTTATAATAAAATTAAAAACAAAAACAAAACTATAAAAACCATTTTGTTTCTTAAAAAATAAACGTATCTAAAACTCATCTCAAACTTATAAAAAAAAATATAAAAATGGTTTGTTTTTAGCTTTTAAACTAAACTTAACTTAGTTTAACTAAAGTAAATAAATTAAATCTGAAATTTTACTTTCAGCTTTTATTTTAGTCTATTTTAGTCATTTCTTATTTTCATTTAGTTTAACTTAGTTTTAACTAAAATAAATAAATAAAATCTGCAATAAAAATGAATAAAATCTATATAGAAATTAAAACATGAAACCTAAAAAAAGATAAAACACACAACAGAAGTACTAAAATTTATATATATATATATATATATATATATAAAATCATGAATAAATTAGAACAAGAACAAAACATATTTGTTAATATTTTGAATCAAGTTTCATTTTTTATATATAGAATTTTTATTTAATTTTTGTTCTATTTTGGTACATTTTTTATGTGCTTTTGTAATTTTATGAGTTTGTGTTTTAGTTTCAGTTTATTTTTATTTCAGCCGTAGTTTAATTAATTTTAGCATCTTAACTTAAGCTACTATATTTTATATCAGTTAACTGCCAAAACTTTTTAGGGTTTATGTATTTCATGTAATATCTTATTATATATTATTTCATGTACTGAAAGCAGTTTTTAATATGTTTAGTTTTAGTTAACATCGACACTGATACAGATGGAGTTAAACATGAACATGTGAAGCAAAATATCAACCATGCTGAGGTATTATAGTTCACAAAATAAAATGAAAAACAATAATATAAAAAACATTGTTATATGAATTAAATTAAACTGTAACTAAAATAAAATAATAAGAAAAAAAGTTGTTTATTTTCCCACGTTCATTTACTATAACCTAGTTTAACTGAAATTAATAAATTAAATTGAAATAAAAATGAATAAAAACTATATTAAAATATTAAAAAACTAAAACTAAAAAAATAACAAAACTCAACAGAATTATTAAAACTTTAAACTTAAAATTTAAAAGGAAAAATAATAATTAAAAGCTATAACAGCATCTTAGTGAGGCTACAATAACACTGCAACTATGTGATGAATTACTGAAAGCAGTTTTTAATATTTTTAGTTTTAGTTAACATTAACATATATCTTTGCTACTTGAAATAAAATAACTTTTACGTGTATTTGTTTAAAAATTGTTTATGTTTTAGTGTTTAGTTTATTTTAGTCATTTCCCATTTTCATTTAGTTTAACTTAGTAATAAATAAATTAAATCTGAATAAAAAAAGTAGAAAAAACAATATGTACATTTATTTACAATAACTACACAGACAATATATTTATATATTTACAAAAAAGTATAGACATTAAAAAACTAAACATAACACTGTACAAACAAAACAAACAAAAAAATCAATATCAATAATAGTATCTTAGTGAGGCTAAAATAATACTGCAGCCATGTGATTTTTTTTAAAATCAAAATTAAATTAGAACAAGAACAAAACACATTTTCTGTTGATCTTCATGCAGAGCTGACAGAACATGCTGTCATGACAACACCAAAGTTTAAAGTTTGATGCGGCAATTCATTTGCACGTAATTACATAAAATTTCTGTTCTGTTTAAATCCAATGATGCTTTCTAAGTTGTTGTTTTTTTTTTGGCACTGTATGGTACTGGACATTGCCAGCAGTCCTTCAGAGACTATTTTGACTTTTAAGGATTTATGATTTCTGACATTTACAAGGCATTGTGGCTGCAGCCCTAAAAATTTACGATGAATCTTGATCCTACTAAAATGGCTTCAGCTTCCATTTGTCGTCTCAGCACCCCTAAAATCTGTGATTGGCTCTTAGACGTGCGCTCTCTGTGGCCCTGCAGTAAAATAAAATGCAGTCAAATGCATATAAATATACGGTGTTCATTTCATATATATATATATATATGTTGACAATATCTGAGAGAACATAAAAGATCAATTTTGTAGAAAAAGCGCTGGCGTTTCTGTGAAAGCATAATAAAGGCTGAAAGCTGCATGCTTCATCTGTAGCTTGGTCAATTATTCTCTCTTCATTCTTTGTTTTGTGCCAAACTGACTAGTGAGTATAAATTAAGCGTGGGTTTTGTGTAGGCGTGTGTTGCGTGAGAAGAAGTTGCGAGCAGTTATGCGTTAGAGCGTGAGGGCAGGTGTGTGGAGGCGTGGATTGTGTATAAATTACGAACTCATCAGTGCTTGTATGTTGTGTGAGCTTTACAATGACTGCGGTGCTGCTTTATGGCTAGTGATTTTCCTTTCACACATGCTTTGCTTCTGTGTGGAGATTAACAGCTTTTTTGTAGCCTTCTCCTCATCCCTGAATCCAATAATCAATATTCCCAATCAATTGGATGTGAATTAAATTAGGTAATTAAAGACACGTCGTATTGTTGTGGTCCCGGCGGACAGAATGTAAGATTCATGTTGGCCAAATTGATAATAAAGGTTCTTTATTGGCATTGATGGTTCCATAAAGAACTTTTAACATCCATGGAATCTTTTCCATGCAAAAATGTTTCTCTATAGTGGTTTTTTTAAAACGTTCTTCACACTTGAACTGATCACTGAAAGGTTTTTTGAGGAACCCAAAATAGTTTTTTTCACGACAAACCACCAAAATAAAAGTTTGGTTTAACTTGAAGAAATTATGACAGAAATATATTACTAAAATGCTCTCATAAAAAATAATAATCATAATACATTTTTTTTTAAGGAATATTATACAACCGTGATATTTTTTTAATTTTACAAATTAAATTAATTGCTTAATGAAATATTTATTTTATTTATTTATATTAAATTTTAGATTTTACTTAAAAATGTAAGTTTTCATGTGTAAAATTCTGTTGTGTAGCTGCTGTGCTCATTTGACAAACAAACAAACAAATAAATAAATAGCAAATAATGAGTATATTTTCATTTGATTTAGTTAATTTTGTCATGTGACCTCCAGATCATTTTAAAATAAATTATTATTATTATTATTATTATTATTAAAGGTTATTTTGCACATTTTATTTTATTTTATTTTGTGTGTAAAAATGGCATAAATAACAATAATAATAATAATAATAATAATAATAATAATAATAATATTTAAGGAATATTATACAACCATGACAATTTTTTTTTTTTTTTACAAATTAAAACTTAAAATTTAATATATTTATATAATTAATCAATTAAATATATATTTAGTTTATTTATATTACATTTGAAGTTTTAATTAAAAATCTAAGTTTTAATTTTTAACTTCTGTTGTGCAGCTGCTGTGCTTATTTGACAAACAAACAAACAAATAAATAAATAAATAGCAATTAATTAGTATGTCATTTGATTTGATTTCGTTAAATTTTGTCATGTGACCTCTTTTTGTTTGTGCCATCCAGATCATTTAAAATAAATTATTATTATTATTATTATAGGTTATTTTGCACATTTAATTGTATTTTATTTTGTGTGTGAAAATGGCTTAAATTATAATTATAATAATTTTAAGGAGTATTATACTACCATGATATTTTTTACATTTTACAAATTAAAACTTGGATTTTTAATTAAAACTTAAAATGTAATATATAAATAAATTTAATAAATTTAATACATTTAATTAAATATATATTTAATTTATTTCTATTACATTTTGTTTTTTTTTATTATATTATATTATATTATATTATATTATATTATATTATATTATATTATAGTTTTTTTTTTTTAAGTTTTTTTGAATTTAAGTTTTAATTTGTAAAATTTGTTTAATTTGTTAATGTGTTGTTTGGTTGTACAGCTGCTGTGCTTATTTGACAAACAAACAAACAAATAAATAGCAATTAATTAGTATATTTTCATGTGATTTAGTTTAATTTTGTCATGTGCCTTTTTGTGAGTGCCATCCGAGTTATTTTCAAATAAATTATTATTATTATTATTATTAAATATTATTATAGGTTATTTTGCACATTTTATTTCATTTATTTTATTTTGTGTGTAAAAATGGCTTTAAAAAAGTATTTCGAAAGTACCAGTGAAATGTTTGCTTTCAAGGTTGGACAGTTTTATCCACAGGTTTTTCAGGTTATTTAGCTGAGCAATAGAGTGCAACAATATGATTCTGGCGGTAAAAAAAAATAAAAAAATAAAATCCATGAAGAAACATTAAGTATTTTTTTTTTAATAGCATGTGTAAACCTTTCATAACAGAGCTTTTGTGAGCTTGGAGGTTAAGAGATGTTAAATGCATCTGAAGAAGTCAATACTTATAAAGACTTACTGTTTAACAACAAAATTTATTGTTCCATGGTCACTGTCCACTACACTGCAAATGAGAATAACGTAAGGGCATTTTCTTCGGCAGCACAGATATAATAATCTGTATTTTGATGGCCATTGTTAAATGTTATAAATCCCAACATTGTAAATGCCTCATGTTTAGTGATGTTCGTACCAGGGAGTGGCATTACATATATCATATCGTGTAACAATTAGAGCTGTCAGTAGATTTTTAATCAAACTAATTACATTACTTGCTGATTAATCTAATGTAATTTAATATGAATATTTGCAGAGGAAAACAAATGTAACAAATTAGAGACATTTATTTATTGTACTTTCTAAGGTTGAATGCATTGCATTATGCAATATGTTTTGACAAACATGGTCTTTTGGGTATTTGTGCATATAGAAATGTAAAATCTACATGCATACTATATACTGCGGAAAAAGAGGTATAGTATTCTGACTATACCTTATACGCCTCAACAAGATCATACATATTAAAGTGGTTAGAAGACAAATGTACAATCAGTTTTTTATATCCTAAAAGAACAGATTATATGGACTTCTTCAGGGTTTTAATCTGGGCTCATATTTCTGTCTGTCTGTACTGAATTAGCTCTTTTTGTAGTATAAAATTCCACTGACATAAAAAGCAAAATTTGTAATGAATGTCTCTGGGATTTCTAAAACCCTAAACGGCTCTATAAATGTACTCAATAGAGTGACTTTGCAGAGCGGTTGCCCTTGAAGTCAGATTACATTTAGCAGGGATGCAGAAAGAGCAGTTAGCAACATTCGACAGTCACAAGTTGAATGGCTGATAAATAATGCAGCGGATGACCTCTCGACATCTGGAGTACGAGTGGGCCGTTTCACCGAAATCACGGCACGAGTATGTCCCAATAATGCTAAACATCGCAATGCTGCTTTATATTTTCAATAACCATGTGAAAATGCCTGTTTTTGGATTTGATAATAGAAAGTTTTTCATCTCATCTGATTATTTCCTCTTTTCATTTGGAGCACAAAACAGAGGATAAGATTATTCACATCAACTGAATAAAAATGAGCATGAACACAATGAACTGGGTCTGGCATCAATGCAAAAACAGCTTTTGTATTATGAAATGCTTGAGGTGAAAACAAAAAAAGAAAACAGTAAAACTGATATTACAAAATCAATTGTTCTGACTTAAAATGCTGAGTTTTTTTGTTTTTTTTTTACAGCTAAATCAGTTTTCAATTTAAAGTAACTTGTTGGCTTTATTGTGTCTACATATAATATTGCCAAAGCATTATACACAGAAAAAAATATATAACTAAAATATTTAAAAAAAGTAACTTTAAAGAAGTAATGAGTAAAAGTAATGAATAAAATAAGGATATACAGTATCTCTCAAAAGTGAGTACACCCCTCATATTTCAGCAGTCATTTTAGTATATATTCTCAAGGGACAACACTATAGAAATGAAACTTGGATATATTTTAGAGTAGTCAATGTGCAGCTTGTATAGCAGTATATATTTACTGTCCCCTAAAAATAACTCAACATACAGCCATTATTGTCAAAAGAGCTGGCAACAAACGTGAGTACACCCTAAGTGAACTTGTCAAAACTGTGTCCAAAGTGTCAATATATTGTGTCAAACGCATTGTTATCTAGCACTGCCTTAATCATTCTGGGCATGGAATTCACCAGAGCTGCACAGGTTGTTGCTGGGATCCTCTTCAAATCCTCTATAATAACATCATGGAGCTGCTGGATGTTACACACATGGCGCTTCTCCACCTTCCGCTTGAGGATGCCCCATAGGTGCTCAATAGGGTTCAGGTCAGATCACCTTCACCTGCACCTTCCTCAGCAAGGCAATTGTCAT
>JAHKKF010532514.1:0-30983 GCA_019740295.1 Labeo calbasu
TACCTCTCTCACCAAGGCTCTTCTCCCCCAATAGCTCAGTTTGGCCGGACGGCCAGCTCTAGGAAGGGTTCTGGTCGTCCCAAACGTCTTCCATTTAAAGATTATGGAGGCCACTGTGCTCTTGGGAACCGTAAGTGCAGCAGAAATTTTTTTGTAACCTTGGCCAGATCTGTACCTTGCCACAATTCTGTCTCTGAGCTCTTCAGGCAGTTCCTTTAACCTCATGATTCTCATATGCTCTGACATGCACTGTGAGCTGTAAGGTCTTATATAGACAGGTGTGTGGCTTTCCTAATCAAGTCCAATCAGTATAATCAAACACAGCTGGACTCAAATGAAGGTGTAGAACCATCTCAAGGATGATCAGAAGAAATGGACAGCACCTGAGTTAAATATATAAGTGTCACAGCAAAGGTTCTGAATACTTAGGACCATGTGATATTTCAGTTTTTCTTTTTTAATGAATCTGCAAAAATGTCAACAATTCTGTCTGTTTTTCTGTCAATATGGGGTGCTGTGTGTACATTAATGAGGAAAAAAAAAATGAACTTAACTGATTTTAGCAAATGACTGCAATATAACAAAGAGTGAAAAATTTAAGGGGGTCTGAATACTTTCCGTACCCACTCTATGTCATGTAACAGTGTATGTCATTTACTCACCATTTGGCAGGTATTGCTTTTTGACTTTACATACAAAATACACAATCACTGCATAAATTAAATAAAATGTTCAAAATAACAACATAAAAACACGAAAACTACCCCAACAAAAATATTGGATCAAGGATCTGCAAGGCCCCTCGCCATACATCTTTGACCAACTTGGTCGACCAGCTTCATCAGAAAACACTGCATAATTTTGTTGATGGACACTATCCTGGTTCACCAGCTAGACCAGCACCAAACCAGCTTTAACCAGCACAAACCAGCCTGCTGGTCTTTTCAGCACGTGTGCTGGGGGAAGGTTTCTCTGTGGGTATTGCCAACAGCAGAGTTATTTGGCAGACTGAGAGCTGTTTGGCACACACACGTAGAGTGTTCCAATAGCTATGGGAGCAATCTTCCAGTCCTGGAACAGCATGCTCACGCCGTGCTCAAATACCTTGACTGAACCTGGCAGTACTCTAATATGAGACAGAGAAAGCTTGCAGGGATACTCTATTTCTGTGACTTGCACACCAGAAAGATTAAAGCCCATAACAATAAGTTAAAGTGCAAAAGAAAGAAGAAAAACACTTGAGTATTTAGTTGTTTGAAAGAACGTCTCATAGAATTAACAGACAGGAAGATGTGGAGAAAAAGACTTTGTAGATGCTTTATTGCCGACATTGCATATGGCTAATGCTATACCTGATTAATAATTCAACACAACCAAGTTATCCAGCCATTCCACATTTCACACACACGGCTATAGAATCGCTACATGTCAACACTGAACCAAAGGCTGTGCGACACTAATGTCTGAACGCTAAATGAAAAGCAGCCTTTAAAACGATTTACAGACCTATTCCACACAGTAGCCACAGAGAGCCAAGGCTATAAAATGAGAACATGCTGTAGTGTTATGAAAGCAGGTTGACAGAAAACTACCATGACACTTCCATGTGCACAACAGTGTTAAATATCCTGCAGGATTTTGCTTTACGGATTCGGTGCACACACTATATTCTATCTGGCCAGCACATGCTAGGGGCCATGTGGTCAGAGGGTTATAGAAGGACGTTCTGTCAGTATAAACTGACCTTGTGTCCACCCGCCCATAGTAACAGAGCTTAAATTAGTGGAGTCATGCATATTACAAATACACAGGGTCCAATCAGCTTTAATATCACATGATCCTTCAGAAATCATTATAATGTTTTTAATATATTATATTCTTTCATAATGTAATTATATTAAAAAAAAAAAACAGTTGTGCTGCTCAATATATTTTGTGGAAGCTGTGATACCAGGTGAAGTCAAAAGTTTACATACACCTTGCAGACTCTCCAAAATGTTAATTATTTTACCATAATAAGAGGGATCATATAAAATGCATGTTATTTTTTATTTAGCACTGACCTGAATAAGGTATTTTACATAAAAGACTTTTAGTCCACAAGAGAAAATGGTACTTGAATTTCTAAAAATGACCCCGTTCAAAAGTTTACATACACTTGATTCTTAATACTGTGTTGTTACCTGAATGATCCACAGCTGTTTTTTAGTGATAGTTGTTCATAAGTCCCTTGTTTGTCCTGAGTGTGAAAAGATGGATCTCAAAATCATACAGTCATTGTTGGAAAGGGTTCAAATAAACAAAAAATGCTGAATTTCTGAAGAACAGCGGGCAGTTTAACTGTTCAGGACAAACAAGGGACTCATGAATAACTATCACTAAACAAACAAAAAAAACAGCTGTGGATCATTCAGGTAACAACACAGTATTAAAAATCAAATGTACGTAAACTTTTGAATAGGGTCATTTTTATACATTCAACTATTATTTTCCCTTGTGCACTATATGTAAAAGTCTTTCACGTGAAATATCTTATTCAGGTCAGTACTAAATAAAAATTACATGCATTTTGTATGATTTCTTTTATTTTGGTAAAATAATTAGCATTTTGCAGATTCTTTTGACTTCAACTGTTAAAGTCTAACTAAGCTTGCAATATCCACATTTATTTGTCAGCAAAAGTCCAAAGGATGATGCAAAACGTGTCAATTTATGTAATTCTGCAGACTTCTTACTATTTTTGCATTTTTGTATCACTGGCTATGTAGGATCGACAGAGGGGTGACGGTTAGTGCATTGTGGGTGCTGAAGTTTCCCTACCTTTTTAGCAAAATGGAAAGTCTAGTCTTTTTCTCTGTTTTCTCTTAACATGTAGAATCAATTTCAGACAAGTTTTATTAAATGCCCACCTTGCCAGAAGAGAACTAGCCACTGAAGTAAATGAACATATTTTACATCAGCGAGGTTAATTCTTACTATCCAATTGCAAACCATGTATTACATTGCAATTCCTAATAAAATTACCTGCCAACTGGCGATTAAGATGTTTACTCACCAAAGCCAATTTTTCCTCACATTTGGCAGCCAGTGAGTGTTAGTTTTGGACCCTGTCTGGACCTTTTCATCCAAATTACACAACTTAAATACTACCTACTTTATAGCAAAACATTTAATTAAATTGCAACTGTCATGCTACTGTCAGACTGTATAAAGACAGCAGGGAGAAAAATGAAGTGTTCATGACACGATTAGCATCACCAAACAACATGGAAAAAATAAAGGTGTGATTTTCTGGTGATTAACATAAAAACAGTAAATATATACACACTGTAAGTACTGGTTTTTAAAAGCTGATGTATACAGACACATGATAACATTTTACACACTCCCAACTGTGATAAATCCACCTAAGAAGAACCATCATGGCCGCTATATTGAAGAATGATTCCAAATCAAAATGCTCTGTCTTAAAAGTTTACACTAAAAATCAATTCCCTTATAATGAATGGAATTTTACTTTCAGAACCTGATTGTTGCACTCTGTTGGTTTGTAGTGCTTTGAATGTGCCACAGAACCACAGCTTTTAAGAGAATCAACCCACAAATGGTTTGTACATTTCAGCATTGTCGTAACAGAAGAAACTCCACACATGAGAATAACCTACAACATTAGCATAGCATAGCATAAACACAAATTTTGAGTATGTCTAAAATGAACTGAGGGGATGTAAAAGCACTATAACAATTCAGATGGTATAGATGGTTGGCACTGATGCACACAGGTGAACTCAGGTGATAGAGCAGTAGGAGTTGGCAATGCCAACAAGCCTCAGGCTACAGCAGACCAAACCTTACCTCAGTCTTCCCTCATGACTCACAGCTCCATGAGCATAGGGCAACAGAAACAGCTCTTTGTTTGGAAGAATGGAGTAACCTTAAGAAAAAAGGAGAAGAGTGTTGAGTGTTGAGACATGCCCTTTGTGTGCTCTTGGCAAAAGATAAGCAGGGGGAGGAGGAACATGCTGCACATCCATAGAATGAGCATTCAGGGCACAGAAGCATCGTATCAGATAGATCTTTAACGTAAGACTACAGAAATGCCCAAAGCTTATCTAATGCACAGCGGTGCTACCAGAACAAATACAGTCCTAGCCCAGGTTAGGATATGATTTATTCACATGCAGTAATCTGAACAGAACTGTCCAAGTGAAAAACAGATAATTATACAGAACAGTCAGTTTCAGCACAGTTCGAAATGTAATTTTAAGCACAGCACATTTCGAAATACTACAAAAGAAACATAACCAATGAAAACTAGGCTTTCAAAGGAGGAAATTTCATTTAATTGTGCCATGTCCCATAATTTCTAGACCTCATTCATGAAACACGACCAGAACGAATTTTTGCGTAAATCACTCCTAAAGCCGTTCTGACAAAATGTTATTTGGTACAAAAGAAACGTAAACCTGCCACTTGTAAATGGTGCTTAAAATGTTCTATGTTCTTTCTGGCAAACTGAAGACACTGTATTTTGATGCACCATCATAATAATGTTTCACAAGTTCGTTCTCGTCACTGTCACTTTTTACCCATTCGTCTGTCCAGTGGAGGAGTGGCAGGACAAATACTACACTGACCAACCATCCTACTTGTATAACGACCGAACAACCATGGAGAAGTTAACGTTGCTTCTTACTTAATTTTTATATGCAGTAATATTATTCAAAACGAGATTCTAGTAATACTTTCTGTCATGGATCATAGCCAAAACGTCTTAGCTAGAATAAACGCTGCGTCACCAACGCGTTCTCAAGTGCCACCAACTGGCCGTTTTCAGAAGAGCAGACAAATGTTAACTGAATATTTATTGTTAGGCATATAGCCTATTAGTCTTTTTTTTTGCATTAATGGAATATACTGGAGACAAACTGAGAAGGGAGTCTAGAATATTCCACTGTGTTCCTGGACACATAAGTATTTACAAATGATTGGAAAGTTTAACAAACACGTTTATCAAGTCTGACGTTTAAGAAACATTTGTAAATCCGGAGGAGAAGTTTCGGAAAGGTCTGTTTTACATGGAAATTACTCCGAATTTATAAATTTACTCTTTATTTAAGCAAGTTTCATGAATGAGGCCCAATATTTTTACATTATAATTTAAAGGGACAGTGCTCTCAAAAACGAAAGTTCTGTAATCACTTGCTGACTACATTTGACTTTCTTTTGTGGAACACAAACAAAGATATCTTGGAAAAGGAAAGAAAAAATCTTCCGTACAATAAAAGTCAACAATAGAATGTTTTCACGAGACGTCATCAGTCGGCCATATTGACAGCACTGAATGTAAACAATGCTTAACTCTTAATGCCACTGAACCGAATGAAACACACACATTTTTGCTGATTATTGCTGCTAAAAATGGTCAGTTATTGTCATGTTTTGGGCTGTACTAATTGGTTAGACCGGGAAAAACATTTTAAGTACTGTAGGCTGGCAAAAGTTATAACAAATCAAGGAGAAGAGTGCAATAAACTGTCTGAGGTACAAAAGGCGTTTATGGTTGACCAAACTGAACTGGGATTCCAGGGCAAAAATCCAGACAACATTTGTGTTTGTTCTTATCATTCACTGTCAGGTAGGTGAAATATTAGGCTAATATCTCAATTAATACTGCTCATACATATATTTAACACCTATTAACTTTAGTTTGTCAAAATATTGCACCCTTTCTTGCTTACTTAGTCCTTCTCTATACAATTCAGCAGCTTCCACGCATTTTTTATGTTGCTTAGACATAAATTAGCAGAACAACATATTCAGTAGTACATTAACCGTGCAATCCATGCTGTTGTTTACATCTGAGTATCTCCAATATGGTCGCGCATGTGGGTAACTGACCAAACCGTGACGTAAGTACAAACTATCCATATCATATTTTGTGTTCCACAGAGTAAAAACAGGTGTAAATTTTCACTTTTGGCTAAGCTATCCCTTTAAGGAGATGTTTTCTGAAGGCATTATAAAGCAATTGCTTAATGAGGGACTGACTATTAGCTTTATGAGAAGAGTATCAACTGAATATATTTTAACTCTGTTTTGAAATATTATCATTACACTGATTTGTATAATTTTATCAAACAGGATGGGATGTTTTCGAGTGAAACAAACCCAGTAACACCAGAAAACAAATATAAATTGATTGAATTGGTTAAATACACTGCTGATACAGTACTTACTGATTTATGTGCTACTGGTTTCCCTTCAAAGTACTGCAATTTCCAGTAGGGTGATTTTTTTAGAAAATATTGGATGAAGGTGAAGGTCACGTCCACAAGAGGACATTAACTGTATAATTTGGCACAGGGCCAAACCCTATGAAAAGTGATCTTGAGAACAAGACAAACAATACATTAGCAATTAAACAATGTATTAAACAATATTCTGAATAAAATGCATTGTGTTTGAAAGATTTTGATTAGATAAAGGACAAAGTGGCCAGTTCTTCCATGTATGTGAAATGTGATATAAAAACAGTCAATAATTTCTAGTCATTAAAAGTGGTGAGTTTTGAACTTTTTATCCAATATATAAAGAGTATGCCGAAATAACCTTGAACTGAATATTTAACAATGCTTCCTTTTCCTCGTCATGTGACCACATTCATTCAGCTCATTGGCCAGTTTTTTCTTTCTTTCTCACAAGCTTTCATATAAAAGTATAAATCCACAGTTTGGTTCTAAATGTATTGGCTCGCTCTGTACAGTCTCCTTGAAGTTTGTCCATCTCAAACTGATCCATGGCATGTCTGTCCCCATTCCTAGAGGTGACAGCACAGACCCCTCACCTCAATTTACTGCCATCCTCTTTTGCAGCGTGTTCACTTTGACCGATAGAGTTTCACAACACTCCTCAGCTGCTCCTTTCACCCCATAAACACCCACACTTAGATCATTGTGTGCTCAAGGTCATTCTGAATTGGGACAGGAACCTCAACATATAGAAAAAACAAGACAAGCACAAATCATCTGACATTATATATATCACAGTATGTCTAAAACTGATGAAAATCTCCACAGACATGTTGCAAAAGGCACCCTGAAACTCCTCTAACTAGTTTACTTCACTCAGGGTCAAAGGTCATCCATTCATACACGTCATTTTAACAGCAACCCATGACTGAATGGGGTAAAAGGCTATGTTTGTCCAATAGGCAAACAGAGGGAGAGAAAGAGAATGAGATTCCTATAAAAACGGAGAGATGAAAGAGAAAGGTTATCTCTTCTCATGCTCATTGATCTGTGTGCGCAGGCAAGAGCCTAAGCACTCTCACACACCACTTTACACACATCAGAGTATGCCGATAACCCCCAAAACAACCTCACAGAGGTACAGATTTGCTTTTAAAAAGCAGCAAATTAGCTTAGTAGTAACTTCAATCCTGTCCCCTTTTGCAGCCATCTATTCTGACCAGCGGGAGGCTTTTAAAATCTGAGTCAGCTTACTGGTCAACAATTATGAGTGAGTAAACATGTTTGAAGGCCAGCGGGACCTTAGATATTATCCTTAAACATTTCTAGGAAAACTAACAAGGAAAGCTTTGAAAAAATGACCTTTCGTGACAGTGTCAGACTGGAGGTCTTTGTTGAGAAAGGTTTTTTCTTCAGCAGAATTAAGGAAGGGCACAAATGTCCCACTAATGAAAATGTGAAGTTGTCAAGGTAGTTTCTCAGAGTATGCTGGAAAACTATTCTTGGAAATCGAGTTTCAGTAGTACACTAACCGTATATCTAGGTAGTTTCAACACAAACAGATACTTTTTTTCTGCATGAGGGATACACGTGTGAATTGTTGTGTTTTGTGACTCACACCGTGACTTTTATCATTGACTTGTTGTGAGTAAACAGAGGATCAAAGTTGTGTTATTGAGGTTAGTCTGAACCCCAAAACTGAAATTAGAATGGAAATATTAAGAAAGGTATTCTGAATAAAGAATTTATAATCTTGTTTTGTAATATGATCTGCACTTGAGCTGTAGTAAGGGCTGGCACATTGTGAAAAACTGAGTGTGCTTAGATCGCCCTCTCCAGGCCAATATATGTAAGGTCAAGCATGAACAATACAGCTTGTTATTAGCAGTAGTCATACGAAGACCCACACTGAAAGACTGCAATATTTGATAAGCCTGAAAAGTAATCTTTTTTAGTAATCTTTTGTATTAGTATAGCAATTGACTAAATATATTCCCTTCTATTCTCTCAGCTAAATAATGAATTGCATTTAATTTAACATCTGAAGTAAAGACATTAATTTTGACAACCCTAAAAATGTATTTATTAGGGTCAGAAATTACCTTTTCCATCAAGGGGCAATATTTGTATTTGCATTTTTTACATTTGTGAGAGCAATTTTTATAATCACCTAATTATTATAAAAAACATATGTTGTCTTTAGTGTCAAATACTTACATTTACCAAATTACTTTAATATTTTAAATATCTAAATTACACATGTAAAAACAGGAGCTCATAGGGCTGGAATATTATAACAAAAATCATTATTGTAGATTGTTTCTATTTATATTGTAATAACGATTATTAATATAGATAATAAATAAATAAATAAATAAATAAATAAACACACAATATAAAACGTTTTTGTTTTCACATTCTGGCTTCATAGACAAACATGTCGGTCCATGACCTTATCCAAGTCTAGCACAAAATATGCAAAATCGCCCGTTATAATCACTGATGCTACGAAATTAATATTTTATTTACATCGTATCTGCACTGTGTTGTTTATGATGAGGGAATTCGGGAGTGTGCGCAATCAACAGAGCTCTGGCGTTTTCAGTGCTGACTAATCTAAGCGCCTCTGATTGGCCAGTGGATTCCTAAATTCAACAGAAACGCGTTTGATTGGATATAAGGCTCAACCCTGCACAAAACAGGGCATACACGCAATCTGATGCAGTGTGAGCCCATCTAAATGTAATTCCTCGAATTTACACTTTTTATTTATTTTCAAATTTCATTTTAATTGCGACAGCCATAATGCGTTGTTTAACTGTGCAGGTGCTTTTTTTTTGCACGTTTGTCATGAATTTATGTGGCATTTTTGTTTATTTAGTTCATTTTGGCAGCATTTAAGGCTCCTTAAAGGAACACTCCACTTTTTTGGAAAATATTTTCCAACTCCCCTAGAGTTAAACAGTTGAGTTTTACCGTTTTCGAATCGCCAATCTCCGGGTCTATCTTAGCATAGATCATTGAATCCCATTACTGTTAGCATCTCGCTCAAAAATGACCAATGACTTTATTTCAAGCCATATTGACCTAGAAAATTGCAACTTTGTACACGATGTAACTACAGAAGAGTCAAGTTTTAAATAGGAAAAATATCGTTATATATTGTCATTTTTGAGCCAGATGCTATCGTCTAATCAGATGGAATGATCTATGCTAAGCTATGCTAAAAGTGCTACCGCCAAACTTTTTAACTCTAGGGGGGTTAAATTTCTGAACTTCGGAACCTTGATTGATTGATTGATTGATTGACTGATTTTAATTAAAAAAAAAAAAAAATAGGCTAACATGTATGTTAACTGGAATAAAGCTGAAATAAATGAAAATAAAAATTTTGGATGATACTTGAAGTTCAAGTGCTAATATTACTAAAACTATAATTGAAGTAAACTAAAGTTAAATATAAATATTACAAAAATAATAAAATCACTAAAAACGCTATTTTTAAATGAGAATAAACTGAAAAAGCTGATTCAGAATATTAATAAATACTACTATAGTATATAAAAAATACTAAAATAACAATTATGAAGCAAGCAATAGCATAAAGGGATAGTACATCCCAAAAAAAAAAAAAAATCTTATCTTATTGTGTTGTTCCAAACCTCTTTAACTTTTTTGAAACACAAAAGAATGGTGGGGTCCAAACAGCATTCACTCAAAATCATCAGGTTTGGAAAAACCTGAGCAGTATTGCCAAGTGTGTGGTTTTCCTGCGGATTTGGGCTAATTTAACACTGTTGGCATGGGTTGTTTTTCATGTTGGTGGGTTGAAGCGACCCCGGTAACGTGATATTTAGCACTTGGAATGCAATTTTTTCACTGGGAACCTCGGCAAAAATTGTAGAACCTGATTTTTACCTTGGGACCCCTCCCTAAACGCCTCTGGGCTAGTTTTAAGTAGCAGTTGGGCAGGTTTTGTCTTGAAAACCTGGCGACCCTGAACCTGAGGGTAAGTAAATGATGGCAAAATTGACCCTTCTCAAAGCGTCTATTTGTATTAAAAAAAGACAAATCCATCACACATTTCTACAAACATTTTATTGTATGACACAATATAGGGTGGGGGCATCACTGAAATTATTTGACACTGAAAAAAATATATATTTTCACAAATTGCAATCAACCTCTGTATTCTTCAACATATTCCTAAACAAGAGCCATTAGTACTTCATGGGCACATCAATGCACAGAACTACAGCGAGTGTATGAGATCAGTGACATTGTAGTACGGATATGTGGGCTCACATCCTCATCTGAATTCACGTAAGGCACTTTCTAATTTAAACACAACTAGCTATTTACCTGGCTAAAATAGTGAAACAATTTGATGCTCTACTACAAGGTCAACTGTGGGGAAGGTTTGGTAGCAAGTAGTGTAGATTGCATAGTCAAGTATTATCAGTGTAAAATGAAATGAAAATAAAAAATCACAAGCAACAAATCCACTGTGTAAGGGGGACATGTGCAGGTTCTTTGGTCTGATATCTGAGGCATTAAGACAAAATAAACTCAAGACATATAACAGAATCCATAGGCAGTGTTCAAACTAAAGATGCATACTTCAGACACAGACCCTAAAATAAGGATAACCTTTCAAATTTGTCATAGATGTGGTTGAAATTGTCAGGTGAGTTTGCTGATTAGTTCAAGTGATAAAAGAGGAGTCAACAAACAAGATGTAATAAGGTTGAATTCCTGACAAAATAAGTGTAAAGGCAACTTACTAGTGCACTTGTTCAACATCTGATGTCTGATTATTTTGAGTAGAGCTATAAACAGATACTGTAAGGACTGTATATGTCTATGCGTGAATGGAAACGAAGTTAAATGGCACCATGGGAAACCATGGGAGACTGAAACCGTGCCACTAAACTAGAGTAATGACAACATTTCTGCACCATGTGAACATAGGAACAAGCATAAACATCAAAACACAGATTCATAAATGGAAGTTTTCAGTCTAAAGGCCATATTCTGATTAAAAAAAAAAAAAAAAACAGTGCAGAATATTAGAGTTTATGTGCCATGATGGTCTTCTGCAGTGGTTAACAGAGAGAAATCAATGTAGAAAGGAAAGGCCCCTTGGTGCTTAAACTCTCATCTCATAAGTTTTCATAAATAATTAAGTATAACAAAATCAATGGCATTTACCTGAAGAGATTATGGTGACAGAGTGTTAAGTAACTAAATAGAGCACTATATTTACAACAAAGCTTGATCTTTGCTTTTCCTACATCATACAAAGTGGGTGCTGACAAACTTACTGACAGTGAAGTAGGAAAAAAATATCCAATTCTATAATGTTAGTGTTGCTTGATTATACATTTTAGAGAGAAATAAACAAGATATTTGCATCTGATATTGTGGAGTGGCATGATAAATAAAAAAAACACAAGAAAGGCTGGACGGAATAGCATCCGATCCAAATGGACTCTTGCTGAAGATGGTTACCTCCTGCTTACTAATACATAAACTCAGTGCAAGTGTAAACAGGTGTCATTCATTAGACACAATGGAACAATGTTAGTTAAGCGCTCTGTATGAGGCAAATGTGCTGGGAGATCTTAAGGTTCCATTGCTATAAATGATGAGACGGGTATTTTTCTGTGGATTCTTGAAGTTTTTCCATGGCTTTTCACAGAAGTAGCACCATACGTTTGTTGTTTGTTCGTAAAACTGGAACATAAAGAGCAGACCCAGTGCCGAGGCTGGTCTATACCCTCTTCATGCACACTTGACATCTGCTGATGTGTGTTCGTAGATTCCCAGCCTTTAGCGTTGTAGGGACAGGTTTCCTGTGACCACAATATACATGGAGATTTAACAGGAGAACAGGAATATATACACTTTCAAAAGTTTGTGATCAGTAAGTTTGTTTTTTAAAGAAGCCTCTTCTCACCAAGCCTGCATTTATTTGATTCAAATCACAGCAAAAAATTGTAAATATTTGTACTAATTAAAATAACTGTTTTCTATATGAATATATTTTAAAATGTCATTTATTCCTGTGATTCCAAAGCTGAATTTTCAGCATAATTATTCCAGTCTTTAGTGTCACATGATCCTTCAGAAATCATTCTAATATGCTGATTTGCTCAACAGTTAATAAATACTCAAAAAAGCTTACGTAAACATATCGCTGTCCTCTATGGTGGCTAACCAGAAGCTGTAGGAATTAGCGTAGTAGTTGCAGGTGCCGCGACCGTGACACTCGATGAAGGGAGCCGAACGGAACTCTTCCAGACAAGAACCCGGAGAGGCCAGAGCCTGACCGGAGCCCTCAGCACCAGCACTGGTGTGCTGTTACACAGAGATACAGCGTCAGACCTTTACACACTAGTCACAAGTTCACATTTTCATATAATCCTCATTGAAAATTATGATAGCAATCAGATTCGGCTTCCTGTATGGCTTTGTATGGCTTAATATAATGTAAATAATGTCTCTTACTGAAATATGTAATACAAAACCAATGAAAGATTTACATTATTTTAACAATCTACATTGTTTTATACATATTTTGGACTATAGGGGTGCCATTATTTTGATGACATCAAACAGGTGCACTTGCTGAGCTACTGCCACTACCTGTTGCTACTGTTACCACAACACAACTTGGAAAACAAAATACTGATACAATGACCACAGCTACCGAAAGAGCTTACAGGTGGCGATAGATATAAGTGTAGGCTTAAACCAAATGCCGTACCATCGAGTTTTCCCCACAAGGAGTTTAAATGCCCCAAGATATCGAGTGAAATCCGTGCTTAGAAACTCTTTCAGTGGCTGTGGCATCATGACAAGTGTCGGCATGTTTACATCCTGCCAGGATGGCATCTAGCTTTCTTGTCTCTGCCAATTGTAAGCTCTTTCAGTAGCTGTGGCCTACTAAAAGCCTGAAAGGCAGCAGGGCTAAAGTGAAGCGAACAAAGACGCTGGTCTTTAGGAAGTTTTATTTATCGACAGGCATTTTCCCATTCTTTTCTCCTCTTTTTATCGCTAGGAAAGCAATGAAGATTTACATTATTTATCTTGTTGTCCTTCGGCTGAAAATTACAATCAAAAGCCACACAATGTGTCATTGTATCAGTATTTTTTTCTCAAGTTGTGTTGCGGTAAAAATAGCACAGGTAGCACCAGCAGCTCACAGAGTACAACCATTTTATGTCATCAAAATAACGCCGCCCCCCATAGTCCAAAAATGTATAAAACAATGTGGATTTTAAAATAACGTAAATCTTTCATGGGTTTACTACTACACCAACGTGCTCTGAAACACCTCTGAAACTGCCTTAGTGATCACATACTGCCATACTGATTTTATTTTTTTTATATTGTGCAGCCCTAAAAATGCTTCTTTAGTCTCCTCACCATGACGAAAGAGTATCCGATCCAGAGAGAAGCCCAACCCTGAGGGCAGGGTGGTATCAGGATGGTCTGACTGTGCACAGCTATCACCATTGCAGGAGCCTCACAAACTGCACATCTGTCACAGGAAAACATGCATGCACATGAGAAGGACGTGGAATTCTTACTCACGGAAATATGATTTAAATTATTCAAAAAAGATCACAAACCTGCTGATGAAGGGTTTGATGCTCTCACCGGTAATAGGGGCCATGCTCATGGGCATGGGCTCGGGAGAAGTGAGCCAGTAGGAGTAGTCATTACGAGAAGCGAAGTTACATACATTGTTGATGTTGCAGAAGAGGAAAGGCATTGGGCTGAATTTCCTTAGGCAGCTACCAGCTGTACCTATTGGGTAAAGAGAGCAGGACGTCAGGGATTGTGTAACTTTGATTAATATTTCATAATAAATACATCATGTGTGTGGCTGCCATGCTAACCTAGGTCTTGTCCATGTGACCTCTCGTTGCCCTGGACATAAAGCAGTGAATATCCATCATAGATTGGTGTAGTTCCCTCTGGACATAGTGGAACTTCAACACTCTGACTGTGGCGGGTTACAAGGAAGCCGTGGTCCATTGAGGAAGGTCCAGGGGGCCCGATGTGACCTGGGATACCACTAGGCCCTGGAGGTCCTGGGTACCCTCTGGGGCCTACAAAAAAGAGGTTTTTGGAAATAAGATTTGGAGTACTTTTCTTCTGTCTGGGATTGGTAATGTCTGCTAACATTTTGTGTGTCTGTGCACCTACCAGATGGTCCAGTTTGTCCAGGCTCTCCTTTGGCCCCAGGATGTCCATTATAGCCAGGTGTCCCATCGGATCCTTTTATACCCTGAGGTCCCATCAAACCTAGGTGGGTGGTTGTGTGTTAAGAGATGCCAAATGACTGTTTTCATAAACTTATAAGTTCAGATATTTGAAACACTCACCCTGTTGTCCTTTCACTCCAGGGAAGCCTTGCATTCCAACTAGACCCGGGGGACCCTGAGGTCCTGGAAATCCAGGATCTCCTTTTATAAATGTGTGTGCACCAGGGGGACCAGGGGGGCCTTCGCTACCTTAAATTTAAATGTTAACAGCAGAAATTTAGTAAAATGTTTACAATTAGGTATTGAGCATTCAGACGTTTCACCACTAGTGCTGTCAAGCAATTAATTGCGATTAAACACAATGCATTAAGATGCAGGGGGTGAAAACTTTTTTGAATTTAAAGAGTAGAGTAAATTTAACTTATTTTGTATTCTGGGAAACGTAATTATCTTCTGTAGCTTCTGAAGTGCAGTACTAAATTAAAAAATATAAGAAAAATGTACACATCTTCATTCTGTTCAAGCGTTTACACCCTTGCATTGTTTTCCTTCTGGAGCCTCAGTCAAATATCAAATACACTGTATGTTTGTGTCTTTATAGATACATAATAAGTACACACATATATATTATGTTAACAAAAACTTTTATTTTGAATGCGATTAATCGCAATTAATCATTTGACAGCACTATTCACCACACATTCAAGCTTTATTTTGTTCATACCTTTAAGACCTGGGAATCCTCTGTCACCTCCATCACCCTTAGGACCGAGAACTCCTTTTTCACCCTTTGTACCTGGAATGACACAGAGCCACTCAATCTCAATCTCTATAGAGCATTGCTTTTTATAAATAAACACAAAAATCTATTCAGTTGAATTTCATCTTGAATCTTACCAGGGAATCCAGGAACACCCTGTGGTCCCATCTCACCCTTTGGTCCATTATAACCAGGCAATCCAGGCTCACCCTAGAGAGCACAACCGTATTAAATGATCCCCTATCATTTTTAAAAGCACAGTTTTTATTTTAGAAGATAAAGCCTTAAACTCACAGGAGCACCAGTGAAACCTTTGTCTCCTTTAAACCCTTGAGAGCCTTGTGGGCCAGGGAAGCCCACATTTCCCTTTTCTCCTTTAGCTCCAGCACTGCCTGGTATACCAGGTGGGCCTGGATAACCAGTCGCACCTGTGGTAAAAATGTGATGTGGGTGTATTAAATACTGTACAGTTCACACACAGTTCTTCGGCTAACAGGAGTGACGACTGCATTTTATAACCATAATGGCACCTTTAAATTGTTAGACTACTAATAAGAGAACTATTCTGTGACAGAATGTCCTGTATGGTGAGGTGTTAAGGATTCACCTTGTTCTCCTGGCTCTCCGTGAGCTCCCCTGTCCCCTTTAGGCCCCTCCATGGATTCTCCTTGAAGTCCTCTCTCTCCAGGCCGTCCTTGGTCCCCTGGGAATCCCGGCAGACCCTTCTCACCTTTGGTTCCGGGAATACCTGGACTCCCGGGAATGCCAGGAAGACCAGGGTTTCCTTTATCACCTGTGTAGAGATAAGGAAAATCATTCATATAATTTAGTTACTTTTCACTAAGCTATTCTTAAATTACACATCGAAAATAATTAACCAAAAATGTATTTATTTTAAGTGGACCTCCTAGTCTTTTATAAATGACAACCTAATTATTAAGGATATGCGATTCTGACCTTTGTTGCCAGGTTCTCCACGGGTTCCTGGCAATCCTTTACCAGGTATACCTGTAGCAGAGTAAAAATTGTTTGTCTTTAGATCAATGTATTTACATTTAGTCATTTAGCAGACACAATCAAAACCAACAAAAGAGCAATGAGATGTAAGTGCTGTGACAAGTCTTGGTTAGTCTAACCCAGTAAACGTAGCAAGATAGGTAAAGGGGTACAGAGCCAGTCGTTGTTCTGTAGGCAAACATCAATGCCTTGAATATTCTGTGAGCAGCTATTGGTAACCAGTGCAAATTGATGAACAGAGGTGTGGCTCTTTTTGGCTTGTTAAAGACTTTTCAGATCTTGCAGCCGAATTCTGGATTAGTTGTAGAGGTTTGATAAAACTGGCTGGAAGAGAGCAAGAACACATCCTTAGAGACCTTTATTATTTGCTGTGATGAAAGGTTGTTCGGAAAGCCCTTTTATGGATATGGTTTGGGTGTGTTTTATGCAAATTATTACCCTTTACATTTATGCATATGGCAGACGGTGTGAAGTGACTTACAAAAAAGGAACAAAAGTCACATGGTTCCCTGATTCAGAATACTCTGAATTCATTAACGTAGAACAAAGTGAAGTACTTATTCATGTGCACATGCTTTGCATATAAAAACAAATCATCTACACAGTTATTACTTATTTAGAATTAGAGACCCACTGTCCCTAAAAGAGTCTTTTAAGAATCCAAAATATGTGCATTACTCTAAAGCACCTTAATTTAGCAGCATTTCCCTTTTTTTGAGCTTGAGCTACCTTTCATTTTTAGGGCTACATAAACTTACCAGGTTCTCCTCTCTCTCCAATGAATCCAGGAATGCCATCTACCCCTGATTCGCCTTTCTCCCCAGGCTGACCTGGTGGACCCTGTAGACCAGGCTCACCTAGTCAAAAACAAACAAAAAAAATCATTAGGATTTTCACCACTAAATATATGTGGCCCATTTGAAGCTTTCTTTAAATTAACATCACATTTCAGTTTGGCTTACCCGGACGTCCTTGAAACCCAGGTTCTCCTGGAGACCCCGGCAATCCGCTGACACCTTTCTCACCTGGTTTCCCTGGACTGCCTGCTCAGGAAATATTATGATTGGTACAGTGTATTATAAGAAATGATCATATTATTGTCCCAAAGTGTTAATAGCACTGGCTGATAAACAGTGCAATTCAATGTAATTTGCATTAGTCATTGTTGCCAATCATCTTGCCTGGGTAACCAATCAATCCTGTGTCTCCTTTAGGTCCTTGACTTCCAGGAGTCCCTGGAATGCCCATTGTACCCTTCTGTCCCTTCAGTCCAGGCTCACCAGGGAAACCAGGAGCGCCAACATTTCCCTATGAGATATAAGTATGAGATGAGAACAATGAAGACAAATACTATATTGTTAATGTGCAAACTCATTCAAAATACTCATTCAACAACACACACCTTCTCTCCAGGGGGACCGGGGATTCCTATTCCTGCTGCACCAGGCTCTCCCTTTTCTCCTTTGGGGCCATCAGTACCCTTGAATCCAGGGTGACCCGGTGACCCACCAACACCTTTAATACCTTTTGGCCCCATTGAACCTAAAGAACCACAAAGTGTTTACTAAAAAGTCATCAAATAACATTAACAACATCACCAGAATTATTTACATTAAACTTACACTATAGCTCAGACAGAGGAAGTGTGAAAAGTCATGTGATGCAACCACCATGCAAGTAAATAATACAGAAAAAATATACCCAGCTGACATTTTTCAAAAACACAAATGCTTCCGTATAAAAGTTTATTATTATTATTTGTTATCAACCCACATGCAGAAGTGGAGAGCCTGGGTATTTACCTGGGTATCCCATGTCTCCTCTTGGACCTGGGTCTCCAGGTTCTCCAGTGCGTCCTGGCTCCCCAGGGACTCCAGTGTCTCCTTTTTCACCTGTAGTAAAGCAGCAGTAATCAAATAATGTCTTCATAATAACATTATTAAATCATATTACTTAAACAGCTACCATCATTTTAATATAACTTCGGATTATTTTCTGGGAACTAACCTGGCTGTCCAGGTGAACCTGGCATTCCATCTTTTCCTGGCATTCCAGGGTCTCCAGGTGTTCCAGGAAACCCCTGTTCTCCAGTAGGACCAGGATCCCCTGATAGACAAGGTTTATAGTCCATTGAGTTTCAATATATGTAACATCAGCATGATGGCAACCAGCCACCAATGGAAGCCAACAATCCAGATATGTGTGCTTCCTTAAAACGCCAACAAAGGTTTATGCTACTTTATTGCATAAATCATATTTTCTGCATAAAACATATTTTATTATGTTCAGATCATCTTCAAAACATAAAAAAATTCTGACAATATATTTGTCTCTCCGTACCTCTGTCTCCGATGTCTCCCTTATCCCCTTTCATGTGCTCCATGTCAACTTCACTCATGTTTCCAGGTGGCCCTTGTAGACCCTGCTCTCCTCTCTCACCCTTGGGACCTGGATCACCAAACTCTCCCCTGATTCCAATAAAACCGGGGTCACCTGAAAGAGACAGTTTATAAAGATGTAGCTAATTCAACTATGAATGTGCCCCTGTCAAAGTAAGATAACAGTATCTTATTTAGTCCAAATAATAAGAGCTGTTATATATGTGTGTTCTAATACCTTTTTGTCCAGCTTCTCCAGGGTTTCCAACAGGACCAAAAGGTCCAGGGGGTCCTGTCATCCCCATGATTCCAATTTCTCCTTTTGGACCTGAAAAAAACACATCACAATATGAATCAGCTTACGGTAAAAAAAAGCATGTGTGAGGAGAATGCCAGGAATAATGGAGGTGTCAAGAAGCACTCACCACGTTCACCAGGAAAGCCATCTCTTCCTGCAGGTCCTTGTTCCCCTGGCAAACCCTTAGATCCTGGTAGACCTGGGACACCAGGGTTACCCCTGTCTCCTGGAGGGCCAGGCATGTCTACACCCGGTAGGCCTTGAAAGCCTTTCTCACCCTTTATACCGATCCGACCTAGGACATCATCAAGGCTTGTTACAAACCATGGAAGATGTGAACATCTAAGCATGTGTGTGCATGTACTGTACACCTTTGTTGGTGCTAATCAATTGAAAAACTCACCAAGAGGTCCAGGGCCTCCAGGTGGCCCCATTGGTCCGGGTGGTCCAGGGTCTCCAAGCCCTGGAGGACCTGGTGGCCCCACTGCACCACGAGCTCCAGGTGGTCCTGCGTTACCTGCAAAAGTCAAAATGAATGTAATGTTATTATACCCCTGAACCCATACCATTCAAAGTCTCGCAAACCATTTCTGAGGTGAAATCACACTAAAGGAATAGCTCCTCCTCTGTAAACTGGTAATCATAGAAACTGCACCTCATTCGTTGTTTCCTACCTCACAGACAAATCTATAAAAAAGCAACATACTGTTCTGCCTGCCTTTCAACACCCCACAATCAGTGCAAGAAACTCTGCATGCCTTGCCAGTTTAAAAAACACTAACATCACCTGAAGTCAGTCAGGAACCTGTAGAAACTGTTTGGCATAGACCATTTCCTATACAACACACTCAACAACATCAAGGCGATCTGATGGTTCCTTGTCCAGGCACTTGTCATTACAATAATGGACTCCTGCAATGCTCTACTGTCCTTCAAGCATGCACAAAGTTCACCAGAACGTTTGCATTATCTACAGTGACTGGGTGATTTTAAAAATCATCATTGTCACCCAATGTTTGGTTGGTATGCTTTCCTTAAAAAATGTAATTGTCAAATTATTTTTTTTATGGTCAACCTTTTCCCAGGAGAAGATGCAATGCATTGGTGAAACCACCGGGATATTTTTCAAATGCTCAGATGTTTTCACTCTTTTGCTCTCAACTTCCAAACTCAGTTACAGTGAACAAAAGTGTCTGAATAAAGTTCCTTAGTCAGTTCTAAAGGAAGTATTTTCTAAACATCTGGTACGTAATCTATTCAAAAGTATTATGAGAAACCAACATAGTAAATGTACCTTTGATTCCCTGTAGTCCAGGTGGCCCAGTACGTCCCTCAGTTCCAGGAACCCCTGGCATTCCAGGATTACCCTTCTCCCCTGGAAATCCTGGCAATCCTGGCTGACCTGTGGCACCTTTAGGACCAGGAAGACCCCTGCCAGGTTCACCCTATATATGATATAGTTAAGAGTCGATGAAAAAGCGACATCATTTCTTACCCACTTCTATTAAACCATTATACATGAAAAAGTCCAAATGACATCCACCATCATACTTTTTGCCCAGGTGTCCCTGAACGACCAGGCAAGCCATCCTGACCTGGTCGACCAGGCTCTCCTGGAATCCCAGTGGGACCTGGAATCCCAGAGAATCCTAAAAAAGAGAAAGATGGATAGTTACAAAGGTGTTACAATCTAGATTAGATATGAAATGTAGGTTTAAAAGTTTAATGTGCAGAGTGTTACTTTCACCTTTCAACAAAATTTGACACTTATAGATATTTGACACTTGCCTTTTGGTCCTGGGGGCCCAGGGAGGCCGATTCCTGGCAGTCCAGGGTCACCTTTAATTCCTGGGAATCCTGGAATTCCACGTTCACCTGGAAGACCTCTGTCACCTGAGTGATAAAGTGAAAGTGTCATCAACACAATCAAGCATGAGTCCAGTTTTCGAGCAGGATGACACAATGGCATAACCTAAATTTACCTTGAAGACCAGGTCTGCCAGTCTCTCCACGAGGCCCTGGTACACCCTGAGGTCCAGGTAAACTTATCACTTTACCAGCGTCACCTTTAGCTCCTACAAGGGTATTTGAGCTTGTGATTATTATTAAGGAAAGGAAAGGAAAGGAAAGGACGTGACATGAGGCCAAGTATGGTGACCCATACCTGGAATTTGTGCTCTGCATTTAACCCATCCAAATGCACACACACAGCAGTGAACACACACACACCGTGAACACACACCCGGAGCAGTGGGCCACCATATTGCTATCGCTGCGGCACCCGGGGAGCAGTTGGTGGTTCGGTGCCTTGCTCAAGGGACTCACCTCAGTCGTGGTATTGAGGGTGGAGAGAGTGCTGGTTATTCACTCCCACCACCTTCAATCCCTGCCAGACCTGGGACTCGAACCCGCAACCCTTCGGTTACAAGCCCGACTCCGTGGCCTAATGGCTTAGAGCAGAACAATGACGACCAGTGGATAAGCACATTTTAGTCTAAACCACTGACCTGGTAATCCTGGCTTCCCTGGTGAACCAGGCACACCTGCTGAGCCTTTATCACCAGGTTCACCTGGCTGACCTACGCCTGGAAAACCTGGGGGACCTCTCTCACCCGGAGGGCCGGGTAGACCACGATCTCCATCCAGGCCACGATTACCCTTAATACCGAATATAGCCTAATCACAGAAACAAGATTCATAAACTAGCACAACTTCATAAAACAGCAGATATTCCATGGTTAAGAAAACATTACAATATAGGCAGTGGGATTCAGATACACTGTAAATTCAATCAAAAAGTGGATTCAGCTATTTTTTCAAGTCTGTCTTATCGGATCTCTCTGACTTTGTACTCACAGGCTCTCCCTTGGGGCCAGGTTGCCCTGGCTGGCCATCTTTTCCTGGGAGACCATCAACACCTGGGAATCCCCTGTCTCCAGTAGTACCAGGTAAACCCTTATCTCCTTTCAACCCTGGAGCCACAAAGATATCACCAGGCTCACCGTGTGCGCCAGGGGCACCTATTAAACCTGGAGGGCCATCTTGACCCTAAAGTTCAAGAAAAAGCAAGGAAGAAAGGTAAAACGTATTCACAGGATTCTGTTCATATTCACATCTATAGTGGGCACAGTGCACTACTGATGCGTTTGTATCCAGGATTTTTTCGTGCCACAAAAAGCGGACATACTAAGTAATAAATGTTAAATAACAATGTATTAACAAAATATACATACCGGGATTCCAGCAGGTCCAGGAGGTCCTGTCACACCCTTTTCTCCTTTACTCCCCGCTAGTCCAGGATAACCTAAAATGAAAACATCCAGCATGATGCATAATCTCAGAAAGAACAAACATACCAAAACAAAGCCTTGCTCATTGCTTCTCACCTTGCTGACCCTTTGGCCCCGGAGGACCAGGCAAACCTGGTTGCCCGAAAGCAGTGCACTCTGTGCATGTTTCACCCTGGTCACCTGAAAGAGCAGAAAACTCAGAACCAATTTTGAAGAAACCAAAACTACATGAAACAAATGGATGATTGAATGACCTCCTCACCTTTCTGTCCTATCTCTCCTTGCAACCCAGGAGGCCCGGGAGGACCTTGAGCTCCTTTTTCAATATTACAGTCTTCATCTGAGAAAGAAATAACAATGCCAATTACACTTTGAAATGGACAATCAAAGGAACCACACAAGAATCTCAAAGAAGCCCAAAAGAGAAGTCTCTTTCTACAATGACATGGTCACTTTCCATGAGTTTGCGGAATGATGTATAATATTACAGCAAGACAAAACAGTTCTATCATGACAACTCTCTGAAGATTTTAGCATGTAATGCAGGGATGCCCAAACTTGGTCCTGGAGGGTCGGTGTCCTGCATAAGATCTATATAGGTGGAGCTGGGGAGGTGGAGGGTTGTTGAAAAGCTTGTTGCGAAAATGCTCTGAAAGCTAACCATTCATTTAAATGTAAAGCAGCAAGCTCAAAGGCTGCGTATGCAACATGAACCAATCAGCTTGTGCCAAGTAGTTTAACGCTGTGAATATTATCAGTTTGCATTTATGACCCAACAGCCTGTGCCATTCCTGTGACAGAACTTGGCAATTATTTGTGTTTAAGATGTTCTTACTAATTGGTCCTGGTGGTCCAGGGGGACCAGGTTGTCCATCAGTTCCTCTTGGACCTTCAAGAGACAGTCCATCATGTCCTTTATCTCCCTTCTGGCCAATCTCTCCAGGGAAGCCAGGAGGTCCATCAGGACCAGGAATATACCTCCCTGCAGTAAACCATGATCATAAAGGAAAGGATTGTTACTGTAAATGACTACATTATGCTGATCTAATTCTACCTAACACTTTATCAGAATGCTTTTCTCACCTGGGGGACCAGGATCTCCACGCTCTCCTGGATAACCTGATGAACCAAGAAAAGAGATGAACAGATAAAGATGCTGCAGAATTTGACAGGACAACTGGATACTGACAAAACATTATGCAGACATCACCTGTTTCTCCTTCTGCACCAGGGGGGCCAGGAGGACCAGGAGGGCCAGGATGACCAGTACCCTGTAAGATAATATTATCATAAGCGACTACCAGTCCATAACATTGTTCTAAGTGAATCAGGTATAGAGTAGTTTGTGGCTTCAGTAGAGTTTCAGTACAGCAGGCATTATCTGCATTTTTATGGAGTTGGACAACCACTTACATGTCCTGGTGGTCCTCTTTCTCCTTTGTTCCCCTAACAAGAACAAAAGTCAAAATATAAATAAATTCTGTATAGCAATGCATTTCATGTCTATAGGTACAGCATGGTCCTTCAAGATGGGTTTTCTTACCTTTAAGCCATCAAAGCCAGGAGTACCAGGGAAGCCCCGATCCCCCTATCACAATCAAAGGAATTCAAAAAGAATCTCAATCAATGTGATTAAAGTATTCAAAATAAGATAGTATGACTAACTACAATCAAATTTCACAGGTATCCGCATTGCTGAGAAGATCTGAAGTCATTGTCCAAGTTCACCATACCTTTTCTCCACCTTGTCCATCTTTCCCTGGTTTCCCCTTTGAAAACATAAAGTGAAGTTCAGATTTCACATAATACATCGATATTATTATATGATGAGATATTAGGTCAACAATCAAAACTAATACAAAACAAGATGTACACTGTATGGCTTTTAGGGATGCTGATACCGATTATTCCAAATCAAGTAGACCAATAACGGATATTTTAAATGACATATTTGTCTGGTGTAAAAATGAAAATTAATGTTAAAATTCAGAATGACAAAGACTCTGACAAAAACTTTCTGTAAATGTTTGAAAATATTTGAAAATGACTGATACCGATAACCATAAAAATGCTTTTATGCTCTTCATACAGCCTGGCAGATGTCAAGATGCTTTGTGAATATGATCACTGGGTTTTATGCAAACTTATGGAGTTCATGCAGCTTGACTGCTGCTGTCTAAAGCAAAATGGGACAAAGCAAATACTACAGCATTCTCAAACTACTAAAATTTTCTTCAGATTAACCTTTGACTCAGCTTGTTATACTGATCATATCATTTATAGGGAAAAAAAAACGTATTAAATTAGATAAGCAGTGGTGTATGAAATTTAGACCCCATTTAATGTAAGAGTTAAAGCTGACTGATTTATGATACATGTATTTGGTAAGTAAATATTTAGTTGTGTTCTTGTACAGGTCACTTACGATTGGTCCTGGTGGTCCTGGATCACCTTTGATTCCATGTTGATGTGGTGCACACAAACCCTTGGAGGACAAAGGCAAAATGAATTGTTGTTACTATCTACTTAAAATTCAATTCACACAATTTCCACAATTTTGTGCTGCCACTTACCCTGTCTCCTTTCTCTCCTTTAGAGCCTGTTTCACCCTAGAAAACATACAAGACACATGGAACACTTAACAATGTAACTTAGATATAAGAAATGTAGACCCCAAGATTTGGACACTTAAACCACACATAAAAATGTGATGATACCATACCCGTGGTCCAGGAATATAAATCGTTATGCCAGAGCTTTCATGTTCCTCTGGTCTCCCTGGTGGACCGGGGGGACCACTTAAACCTTGTTCTCCCTGAAACAAGACACAGAAAATGATTATGATAATTAAGAATAAACCAGTAAAGATTCGGAGAGTGATTCAGCAGGTAGGGGGTGCGAATGGGGCACAGAGTTTGATGCTTATGCTTATTGTTTGATTCATATTGTCAGCTTCCACTCATGTTCAATACTTGAGCAAAACTAGTTGATTACTTGGTGTTTGCCTGGCTGAAGCATATGCACTATAGGCTCTAATGCCAGATGTTTTATGACCCTGTGGTTTCTCACCTTTTGTCCTTTCTCACCAATAAACGTCAGCTTGTCACCCTACAACAAGGACAGTTAAGACAGACCCTTGTCATTTCAGCAAGTCTAGACCCAAATGTTATTATACATAAAAATGTTTTCAGATGAATGGAATAGTTACCGGCTCTCCCTTTTGGCCAGTTTCACCAGGTCTTCCCTTCAAAGAAAAATGAATTGGTGTGAGATTCAGGAGCAAGTTCACTGTGTTGGTTAATTGTGTTTTAGGCTATAATTTGTTTTAGATATTTTAATTTCAGACTCACATGAGGTCCCATTGGTCCAGGTGGGCCAATTGGCCCTTGTTGTCCAGGATTTCCTTTTAGTCCCTAAAGAAGAAAAGAGAATAAGATTAAGTTTGGAAACAATAGAACATGTTAATGTATACAACAGACAAAAACATATCAATAGTAAATGCATATTTTTATCATGAACACAAAAAGTTGCATTAAACATTAAAAAAAACCTTACTGGTGAGCCGGGTTGTCCTGGCAAGCCCCTGTCTCCTTTTTGTGGGATGGGTGTTCCAATAATACCACCTGGATCTCCCTATGAGAGTGAAACATGAGCTTAAATGTCACTACTAAATGTTGACTAAATGTCAATAACTAATGAACTATAGTACTTATTAAAAATAGTTTACTCTGAAAATATAATTTATTATTACTGATGTCTTTTATAAAAGCAACTGTGCCCTTGAGACTGTATGTTATATTGATTTTACCATGGTTACGGTTGTTTTACGTACTCTTCTTGCTTCACCTTGTGTTTTCATTATGGTTTTATTGTATTTTTATTTTTTTATTTTTCAATTTTCAACGTGTACTCTTTCTTACAGAAGCCCGTTTCTGCCACTGAATAAATGAAATTTCCTGAAATTTCAAGAAATAAAGTCATTATTGTGAGATAAACTCACAATTACAAAAAATAAGGTCAGAATTGTGAGATATAAACTTGCAATTCTGACTCTTTTCTCACAATAGCGAGTTCATATCTCATAATTCTGACTTTTTTTCTCCCAATTGCAAGTTTATATCACACAGTTTTGACTATTTTTTCTCAAAATTGTGAGATTGTGTAAGGTGCCAAACAGGAAATTTATATAATATAATATATAATTATATAAAAATCTTAATATATAAATGTAAATTGTGAATATATAGATGTAAATCTGAATATATAGTTATGCCTGAATATATAGATGTAAATCTGAATATATAAAAGTAAATTGTTAATATATAGTTATAAGTCTAAATATATAAATGTAAATTGTGAATATATAGAAGTAAATCTGAATATATAGTTATAAGTCTGAATATATAAATGTAAATTGTGAATATATAGATGTAAATCTGAATTTATAAATGTAAATTGTGAATGTATAAATGTAAATCTGAAAATATAGTTATAAGTCTGAATATAAAAATGTAAATTGTGAATATATGGAAGTAAATCTGAATATATAGTTATAAGAATGAATATATAAATGTAAATTGCTGATATATGTAAATGTATATCATGAATATATAGTTATAATTCTAAACATACAATTGTGAATCTGAAAATATGTATAAATCCTGAATATATAAAAACAAATCTGAATATATATTGTCTACATCTCAATATAATTATATCTTTATTATAAGGCATATCAACAGACTTTTTTTTTTTAAAGGAAACAGTACACTTGTACATCCTGTATATAGTTATCAATGCAGATATTGTACTATAATAATTATTGTAAGTGCATCTCACTAATCTAAACCAAAAGGAGTCTTTTCCATCTACTTTAAAAAAAAGCTGGCTGTGATAACAAAAGGTCGTCACAGTGAGTGACAGTGTTAATACCCATCTTTTGTACACAGTTCTACATGGCTGAGAAGGCTCGGGAAATTGTCAACAACATCATTCGTTCACAAATAGTGATTAGAGCGAATAGAGACAGTTGCAGCAGCCGCATGTGATAGACAGTAATAATTAAAATAATTAATACAGTACAATATCTGCACTGGTACAAGTACAGGATGCATAGACATACTGTTTTCATTAAAAAAGAAATAAGAACATCTGCCTTTTGACATGCCTAATAGTAAATATATATTTATGTTGAAATGTAGACAATATCTATTCAGATTTGCATTTATATACTCAAGATTTATAAACATACATCCTGATTTACAATAATAATATATATTTACAATTTACATTTATATATTTAAACGTTACAACTATATTTTCAGGTTTACTTCGATTTATTCAGATATTTACTATATATTCAGATTTACTTCTATACATATATTTACGATTTACATTTATCTATTCAGAATTAAAACTACATATTCACAATTTACATTTATATATTCAGATTTATAACTATATATTCAGATTAATAACTATATATTCAGATTTACGACTATATTTTCAGACTTATAATTATATATTCAGATTTACGACTATATATTCAAATTTACGACTATATATTCAGACTTACGACTATATATTCAGACTTAACTATATATTCAGATTTACTACTATATATCCAGACTTATAACTATATATTCAGATTAACATCTATATATTTACAATTTACATTTATATATTCAGACTTATAACTATATATTCTGACTTACGACTATATATTCAGACTTATAACTATATATTCAGATTTACGACTATATATTCAGACTTATAACTATATATTCAGATTTACATCTATATATTTACAATTTACATTTATATATTCAGACTTATAACTATATATTCACAATTTACATTTATATATTCATATATATATATATATATATATATATATACTTATAAAGCAATATATATTGCAAGTTTATATCCTTCAATTCTGACTTTATAACTCATAATTGTGAGTTTATATCTCACAAATCTGAGAAAAAAGTCAAAATTTCAATGTGAAGCTGTAATTACTGTACCTTCTTTATTTTTTTATTCAGTGGCGGAAATGGGCTCACCTGGACCCAGATATTAAAAAAAAAAAGCTGCTTCATAGACAGCCAAGTTCAATTGGTGAATTTTTTTGGCTTTAAGAACACCCCATACTTTGTAAAATCACTGTAACATATGGCCATCCATAACTTATTGTTTTATTCTGCAAAAATATGTAATAAAATAATATATATTAAAAATATGTAATATAATATGTATATATAAATTCTGTACCTTTGCTCCCTTCAAACCTGGAATACCCTGAGAAAGATTCAGAAAAATATTTAAGTCAGGAATTTTGTTGGACTGGATTAACAATATACAATGTATAAGATGTACATTTTTAGATGCATATGACATGATATAAAACTACTCATACCGGTGGTCCCTGCACTCCTGGAAGACCTGAAACTCCATCAAAACCACGATCCCCCTGCAAAACACAAAATAAATCCTCTATTCAATCCCACAGACAGCTGAAGTAGTGGCTCATCCCAATAGGCTGACTGGGCATTTTAAAGATTAAAAAAAAAAATCATAAAAACAACAAACATGGTATACCTTTGTTCCATTGCAGCCTGGGATTCCTTGAGGTCCTGGTGCACCTTCTAGACCTGGAAGACCCTGTAGAAAATCAAAACAATAGCATAAACATACAGAGATGCACAAACTTTATGTTTTTTCTCAAATTCATTAATGATAAACCATTTTCTTGAAAAAGAAGTTCAACTTACTGGAATACCTGGACGTCCTGGGAAACCAGCCACACCGGGTGGTCCCTACAAAAAAATAGAAAAACTCTATTATATATAATGCTGTAAAAGTTCATTTTATCTGCCTTACAGAATATGACTATTATAACACAAGACAATTTTTGTAGCATATGATATTTATGGACACTTACTCTGTTTCCTTTAAGTCCTGGAGTTCCTGGCTCCCCTGAATCTCCCTGGGAGAAAACATAAAAACACACTGAAAGAACACTGTTTGCTTTCGCTAATTTGCATTTGTTAACTAAGGTACATACACTTTGTTAGTCAGTTACTTTGCTGTTATAACTAAAAATAATTATGTATAGTTATACCAGCAAAGTGTTAGTCACCATAGAAAAAAAAGTGCCCTGTTTTTTTTTATGAATTAGGAATTATTAATCTAGGCATGAATACAAATTTCTGGCACTTGTCATATGTTAATTAACATTAACTTCTGTTTACAAGTGTATCAAAAAGCAATGTTCATTGTTAGTTCATTTTAGCTTACAATGTTGTTCCTTTGGCTAATGTTTTATGCTTTGCTGGACTAATGTGTGCTTCTAAAAAAAAAAGTAGCCTAAATCTTCATTGAATTTGTGTTTTTGTTTGGGTATGTTTGCTCGCTACCTGAAGCTGTGCAACGCTTTTTACACTAGTTTCACACATACTGTGTGAGCGAGGCATTTTCATTATGACGTTTGTCATTACTGTACTAGTGTGTAGGACACACACACCTTAAAAAAGGGATATTTGGATACAAATTGTCTTTTAAAATGACTTCAAATTTTGTATAATATTTTACCTTTGGTCCCATTGGCCCTGGGGGGCCCTCAGGCCCTGGCAATCCAGGAAATCCGACGAGGCCCATCAAACCAGGGAACCCAATCTCACCCTAACAAGGATGAACAAAACATGCAATGATTTAAAGAAAACATTAGTGTTATCCATTTCATCTTCATAAAACACTATTTTTCACTTTGTACATTTCATATGTATCCTATACACATTTACTGTTGATTTTATAGGAAAGAGTACATGCTGTTAACACAACTGCACCACTAGATGGCGCAACAGATCATTCTATGTAAAATAAGAGCTCTGACGTTAGGAAACACATCCAAAAGCTAATATAAGGCATCCTACAATATGTAACAAGTTTTCATAACCCCCTTGATCCCTATTCTAATCTTTCCCCTCACAATCCCTATTCTAATTCAACCTCTTGTTTGAAGGATTATATATCAATAAATTACTTTTGCAATAAGTGAGTTGATGCAAGTGAAGTTGTCTGACAGAAACAATAGCTATAAAGGAACAATCAGGGGAAAACATACTCACCTTTGCCCCTTTAACACCACTGCAGTCACAACCACCACATGAAGAGCCGGAGCATCCACCCTGCAAGCAGAAAAGAAAGTCAGTTTCCATACTGAACCACTGGGAGGCAGTAAACACACAATTTTGGCATCACGAACAGGTTCATAAGAGTAGATGCCTATCATGAACAGGAGAGGGTGGCATTAGACCAGTAAGTCAAAGCTGGCAGAATATACTAATGATACGAAAATAACATGACAAATGAATAACAGCTCCACATGCACATATTTTTTGATGTATACTTTGAAAAAATGTAAATAAAATGTTACTATGACTGCTGTTTTTTTTACTAATATGAGACATTTGAAATATTTTTGTTTAATAATCCATTCAGTATTTACAGACAGAGATGCAGTCTATACAGATTTCACTCAGCCAAAGCATTTAAAAAGATAGTTAGATACAGAAACAGGGTGTTCTATTTGTGATGTCCCTGGTGAAACTGCTCTCTATATTTTTGAGGACTTTACAGGGGCAACATGCACAACAACACCAGTGCAAATAACGCAGTTAACTGTGAAGTGAAGTAATAGTACTGTGGATGA